>JAUOBV010000011.1:6258428-6268605 GCA_032360425.1 Rubia occidens
AAAATTATCGGTGGTCAAACATGTCCCTAGGGAATGTCAAAAAAAAGGGTGCCAATATAAAAAAACCGGAGGGAGTATATATATAGATTGAATTGTTTATATGTCAACACTTTTTTATGACAAGGAAAAGATCTACTAGTATGAAGCAAAATTTTCGTTAGCAGCAGTTTCCAAAATATTGCTGGCATGCAAAATTATCGCAACGGTTAATTCTTTGGATAAATGCATTTATAACACTAACTTTAGAATCAAAATACCTATATAACTCTGCAATAGCAGAAGGTGAATTTAACTCTAACTAATTATTATATGTGTCAATCTAACCCTAACTTCCGAAAAATTTGTGCCGATACATATTACCAAACTCCCTAATTCTAGCATTGCCCAAATAAATTCAGACATAATCAGAAAATGAAATGACAAAAATACCCTTCATAACAAACCTAACCTATCTTTCTTCTTCAATTATAGTATTCAGTTTGATGCATTTCTTTGAGGTGAAGTGAGAAAAGTAGAGATGTCATTCAACAGATCGCGCTAAATGCTGTAAAGCATTTATGATGAAAGCTAGATGCTGATAATCTTATCGAAGTGTAATATCCTTCATTTATAACATCTGGCAAATTTTCTTCCGCTGCTATCTTTCTTCTTCAAATTTTCCGCCGCTTCTTCGAATACAGAGGTCTATCTCCAGCCACCTGTCTCTGTATTCTTTCTCGTCTTCTCCAAGTTTTTTATGGAACACATCTTGTCAATGTTATTGGTAGTGCTCCGTAGTCGTGCTCCTCTGCCACCCTCCTCCCTCTCTTTTCGCACTGCCACTCCTCCTTCCATCTCCCCACCGCCACTCCTCTCTTCCTCTCCACGTCGCTGCTCCTCCCTCCCTGTCCCCGCCGCCGCTCCTCCCTCCCACTCCGCCGCCACAGCTCTTCTGTCCCCTCTCCCCACCGTAGTTTCTCCCTCCCTCTCCGCGCCGCTCCTCCTTCTCCCATTTTTTCTCTGATTAAAAGTAAGCATAGTCGGGTTTGCCTAGGAAGAAAGGAGAGGAAGCAAAGTCGGGTTCTTTCTTCGATTAGGTTTTGGGTTTGTTGTAGATTTCCTATTAGGGTCTATTTATGTTATTTTTATTCTTTTTCTTTGACTAGGAAAAAATTGTCTTTTCCACAAAATCCGACCATCAAGACGTTGTCTAAAAAGTCAATAGAGTCAAAGGATATTTTGGAACTTTTTTGAGAATGCATGGTTATATTGGCACTTTCAGCCTAAAGTTAGGGTTATTTTAGCACTTAACTCTAATTCTTTAATGTGAAAACCTTGCTTTAAAAAATTTGTTGCAGCGACAAAGTAAATTTTTTATGGAAGCGGTTTTTTACAAAAATGTTGCAGTGAATTTGTTGAGATAACGAGTATGCAGTCAGCTTCATCCTTCAAATTTATATGATGGTCAGCTTCACTGCTTCACCGAAGCATGAGGTGTCAACCTATGGGTGAGACGTTGAAATGTGTCTTCCTTCCTATATCTTCTCTTCTTGCCTATATGCATCACGAGTTTTCTTGCTTGGAGTTAATACTATGTTTGTTTGCTGGATCCTTCATACTGTTGATCCATCTATACGATCATCGGCAAACTACTTCAATAATGCTAAACAACGGTGGGATGATCTTGCTGGCATATTTTCCCTTAGCAATGGACCAAAAATTCTGCAGAAGTACAGTGATATTATCAATTACCACTAGAATAGATAGCATGTTGTCATCTACTACGACAAACTCAAGAAGCTATTTGATGAGCATAACTCATTTATACCTCCTCGGGTTTGCTCCTGTGAACCTTGTCAACAACTATGCGCCTATAATGCTACCTCGGCCGCCATCACTGATCATGAGAATGAGGTCATCATCAATTTTTCATCGGTTTAGATGATGGTTACAACACACTAGGATCCAATGGCATGGCTCAAGAATTGTTGATGCCACTCACTCGCATTTATGCTCTTGAAATTCAGGAGGAAACTCTCAAATCCATTATTCGAACACGTGAACCTTCGACTGATCAATGTCATATGCTGCTCGTGGTCCACCTGCTTCAGGTCCATCACTAGGAGATCTCACTGCAGTTGATCTTAAGAATCTTACATGCACTCATTGTAATCGTAAAGGTTATGAAAAAGCTAGTTGTTTCAAGATCATTGGTTATCCGGAATGGTTTACTGAGATGGAGGAGCGAGCTACCCAAACCCTATACAGTCTACCACTACTACCGGTCTTCCTAGCATTCCAGCCACCCACACAGCACCTCGTCACTCTCAACCCGGTGTCGCCGCTCCCTTTTCAGATTCTGTCCCGTCATCGCCCTCCGAGCTCACGACTGTAGCTCCAATCGGCCTTGATCGATCCGGGTGACCAATGAAGTGCGACCTTTAATCTTTCTAATCAGTTAAATTATCCTTCTAACCGTGTTTCAGGTAAGCTACTTTACCTTAAATTCTTGATTCTGGAGCCTCATATCATATTACTGGTGGCAAGGGTTCCCTTATTGATATTACTACTACTGTCGATTCAATTGATGGTCTTTTGCCTAATGGTGTTTGTGTCGTCTATTACACAATATGGATCTTTATGTTTTGGAGATATCACTCTTACTCATGTGTTTTATATATACCTACGCTTCATTCCAACCTATTATCATACTCTAGATTGCTTTCTGTATTACAATGTCTAGCTTTACTTGCTAAAAATTATTGCATACGAGCACTGTGATTGGCATGAGTGAACAACATGAGGTTTATTATCTCTTCCAAAGCCTGTTTCAACTGTCGTTTCTGTTCATTCACTTTCATTTGATTTATGGCATCACCGTCATGGATATCAATCTTCAATGGTGAAGTTTCTTGCTCCTACTCTTAATTTTATCACAAATAAAACAGTTGCTCCTTGCTCTATGTATCATAGAGCAAAGCGGACTATGCATAATTTTCTTTGAATTCTTCAAATTCTAGTTCTTTGTTTGAATTAATACATTGTGATGTTTGGGGGCTTTATAGCTCTCCTTCTTCTAGTGGAGCATTTTATTTCTTGAAAATTGTTATGATTATTCCCAAGATGATTGGGTTTATTTATTAGTTGCTAAGTCAGATGTAGCTTCTAGACATAAGGAATTTTGTGTATTGGTCACAAATCAGTTCAATCGCACTGTTCATTGCATCCGTTCTGACAATGGTACAGAGTTTTCCTTTGAGATCTTATTTTTGCTGAATCCGATATACTTTTTGAGACGTCCATAGTTGACACACCACACCAGAATGGTCGCGTTGAGCGCAAACATTGTCATCTCTTGAATGTTGATTGAGCTTTGCACTTTCAGGCTAACCTGCCAATTATTATTTTAGAGAATGTGTTCTCACTACTGCATATTTGATCAATCGGACACCTACGAACCACCTACATAGCATTATGCCATTCAAGCTGCTTCATGGATGAGCTCCAAATTACAACTTCTTCGTGTCTTTGGCTTGCCTCTCGCATTCATAAGTTTCGTGATAAATTTTCTCATAGAAGCCGAAAATGCATTTTTCTTGGTTATCTAGTCGGCAAGAAAGGTTATCATCTATCCGATTTGGAGTTTCTCTTTCTTCAACTGTTGTGATACTGATTTTTATGAATACTAGTTTCCATTTATTGTGCCTTCTGTTCTTGTTCAGACCGCGCATCTTGTGCCTCAATATTTTTACGATGACTCACCGCCGCCTCTTGGCTCATTCACAATGCTACTGCAGCATAGCGACGTTGAACCTTCAACCCAGTCATCACCACCAACCACCAAAACCTGGCCGCTCAGCCTCAAATCATGGAAGCTTTGGTCGTGGATGTGCCGCTGTTTACCGCGTCTGCTGAGCCGCCATCTGCTCCTCCACCAGCTCAACCAGCTCATTCTTCTCTTGCGCAACCTGTATCTGCTCAGCCCGTGTCTCCCGAGCTTGCTGCTCGCCAAAGTACTCGTGATCGTCAACCTCATACTTATCTTAATGCAGATCCTACCACTTATTCTGAGGCATCGAAGCATGGTCATTTGGAATAATTCTATTGAGGATGAGCTTCGCGCTCTTGAACGTAATGAAATTTGGACACTGGATTAGCTTCCCCTGGATAAGACTAGTATTGGGTGTAAATGTGTGTACCGTACCAAGTTCAAGCCTAATAGTACTATTGAACGACACAAGACTTGTCTTGTGGTTTTGGGTAATCTTCAGATTCAGGGAACTGATTTTACTGAAACTTTTGTTCCTGTTGTAAATATGAGCTCGGTTCTGCTATTTCTATTTGTTTTAGTTATCAGTGGTTGGGAACCTCATCAAATAGATGTTCATAATGCCTTTCTACATCACGATCTTCATAAAGAAGTGTTCATGTGGCTTCCACCCAGTTACTCTACACCCCCTGAGTTTGTTTTCACACTTCAGAAATCTCTCTATGACTTGCAATAGGCTCCTTGCAATTGGTTTGCCAAGTTAGTAGCTACTCTTTGCATGTTTGGCTTTGTTCAGAGTAAGGTTGATTACTATATTTTCTCCTGCTCACACGATTCGGTTTCATTGTATGTTCTAGTTTATGTGGATGACTTGATTATTGCTGGTAGTTCTTCGCCGCTTCCCTCTGAATTCAAGAAATACTTGAGCTATTTCTTGGGGTATAGAGATTGCTAGAAGACCGGATGAGATATTTCGTTCTCAGCGGAAATATGCTCTTGATATTTTGTCTCATGATAGTTTATTGGTTGCTCTTGAAATTTTATCTAAATAAGCAAATTTTTTAATATGTGTGATTTGTACTCTCTCCGTTTATCTATTTGGGGCACTATAGGTATAAATATTTGAATTTATGTGAAAAAAATAAGTGGATACAGTTGAATGTATAAAGTAAAAAGTAGAATAAGTGGATGAAATTCAAAAAAATCTTGCAAAAAAAAAGTGCTCTATGAACAAATATTCCAGTAATACAAGTGTGCAACTAATAGAAGAGGAGCAAGCATGAAAAATGGAGGGAGTAGGGCCGCTCTCAAGTGACCAAATTTGACTATTCATGACAGAAAAGCCCAGATGCTTCTGGAACGGGAAGCCGTGGAAACCGACACGTTTTATTTTTATATTTCCCTAAAAACGCTTTCCACTAAATACAAAAACTACCCCAGCCGAGGGAGAGTTTCTTATTTCCTAAATTCTTCAATATTCAGAAACCAACCAGGAATCCAAATTCCAATTAGAAAAAGGGAATAAAAGAAACCTATAAGAGAGATCGAAGAATCAACAGATTTGTGATTATTCGTCTTCCAATCGAGAAATCCAGAAAAACCCATATCACAATTTTGGCGATTAATATGGATTTTGAGCTGCGAAGAGCGGGGGAGAAGCTCCAGAGGGAGCAGCGAGAGAGGAAGGAAAGGGCGAGGTTGAAATTGGAGAGGGAGAAAAAGGCTCGTGAAGAAGCCGCTCGTCAGCGCGAAGCCATCGCCGCCGCTCGGAGCCTGCGCCGCCTTGAAGCTGCCCAAGCCGAAGCTAAGGTACCCATTCAATTTTCGATTTAGCCAACGTTATTCACTTTCTTGTTATTTCGAATCACTCAATTGTCTCGTGGGGTTTAATCTGAATAACTATGGGATAATAAAAATCACAACTTGGTATTTCTGTTGCCTTATTCACCGTTTTGGTTAGGGATTTTAGAATAGGATTTTGAGGTTTAAAGAAGATGGAATTTTTGAGTTTTTGATATTAGGTTTTTGAGGTTTTAAACATAGGATTTTTGAGGTTTTAACGCGGGATTGTTTTTGTGTAGGCAAATGAGCAAATGCAAGAAGAAATGCTTGTTGGACGAGGCATTGTCTTCCGGAGCATCCTGCAAGCTGTACCCTATGAGGCCAACGGAGATAGGATAAAGTTGCCTCCTTCTTGCTTCACTGAGTTGTCTGAACTAGGTGCTTTCGACAAGGGACCGTTGCATTTTTGTCTGTCGCTAGCTGGAAGGGAGGAGCTTTCAGAAATGAGAGATTCAGGAGATCAGGAGAGTAGGGAGACACATGCGGGTGTTTTGGAGTTTACCTCGGATGAGGGTTGTGTTGGTCTGCCTCCCCATGTTTGGAGTAATTTGATTGCTCCGGATATTACTGAGTTGCCTATGGTTTTGGTTAGATATGCTTGGCTACCTAAAGGGATGTATGCCAAGCTTCAGCCCGATGAATTTGGCTTCTCGGATATCCCTAATCACAAGGCAGTCCTTGAAACTAGCTTGCGCCAGAATGCTACCCTTACAGAAGGTGATGTGTTAAAAGTCCATCATGGTGCTTTGGTGTATAACTTGCGAGTTCTGGAGTTGAAGCCATCGATGAGTGTGTCTGTTCTCGAGACAGATATTGAGGTGGATATCATTGGGTCTGAATCGAAACCAGAGGAAGCGAATCCTCATGTACTGAGACCTCTGGTGTTTGGAAAATCAGAATCAGGAACTGTGGAGGAGGGGAGCTACATCTATTATAAGTTTTTACTCGATGACAACACTTGGAGAGGAATTTCATCCGGGAATATCCAACTTGAGATAAGGGTGGAGCCACAAAAGTCTGATGTCGACTGTGATATTTATGTTTCTAGGCATCCCTTATTGTTCCCCACTCGACATCAACATAGTTGGTCTCTCCATGATGTTGGCACCAAATTATTGATCCTGAGCTCGAAAGAGCAGAATTTGGGACCCGGTACTTACAGCATCGGTATATATGGATTCAAGGGGAGAACCCATTATGATGTATCCGTAAATGTTAAAGAGATGCTGGTGTCCAAGGTAGGTCAGCAGGCAGGGTCTTCCTCAATGGTTATTGATGCTGATACTGTGGAGTGCATGAATTGTAAGCATTATATTCCTTCTCGGACAATATCCTTGCATGAGGCATTTTGTCGGAGACACAATGTCCTTTGTCAGCATGCTGGTTGCAGCGTGGTTCTCAGAGTCGATGAAGCCAAGAATCATGTGCATTGTGGGAAATGTTCCAAAGCTTTTCAACAGGCCGAGATCGAGAAGCACATGAAAGTATTTCATGAACCACTTCAATGCCCCTGTGGGGTTGTTCTTGCAAAGGAACAAATGGTATGTCACCCTTCAGTTAGCTATTTTTTCGATTATGGATGTACAACTTTTGTGTTGTTTTCCGGTTCTGAGTTCTGACCCCTCTTTTCTCTGGTTCTGCAGGTTCAGCACCAGTCCTCTGAATGCCCGTTGCGCTTAGTTACTTGTCGGTTTTGTGGGGATATGGTTCAAGCTGGAACGTTGGCAGCTGATGTACGAGACAGATTAAGGGGACTGTCGGAGCATGAAAGTTTATGTGGATCGCGAACGGCTCCCTGTGACTCGTGTGGCCGCGCAGTTATGTTGAAGGACATGGACATACACCAAGTTGCAGTCCATCAAGAGAGCTGAATGAGGAAGAAGATGATATCTTTCAAGGTCAAGTGCTTGCAGGCATATGAAGTTATATGTAATCAATTTATTCCTTATTTTGACCATTTGCGGCCAACTGGTACATTCCAGTGTTCCGTGCACATTTTCAGTATTGTGATATTGCAATGGGCAAAAGTGAATTAAGTTATTGTAGAAAACAAGTCAATGATGAAATTGTGTATTGGAGGTGTCTTGAGTGATGATTATATAAATCTACATTTTCTTAATTGTCTTGAGAAAGGAATATATTTCGTTTTCTTCCTATCCGGAATGTCAGCTGGGACAGGTCTGTACTGTAAATATTCTCACATCGCCGGAGAGCAAAGAGATGACAATTAGGGGTTTTTAAATGCAATGGTTGAAAATGTGGCCCGTGACCTGATTAAGAAGAATTGGGTATCCGCATTACTGGTACTCAGATTGTTTGGGCCAAGTAACAGTGTATTCGATGATCCGTTCAACATTGAAAATTTTGAGATAATTATCATTTCATTATATTACGTAAATTTGTATTAGTGCAAGAAAAATGTCTTTACAATAATGACAATGTAGATTAACAATTTAATTTTTGCAACATTTTTTGTACAAATAACACACCTTTTATCATTCACAAATTCAGCATATAATGATCACTAAGAATAATAAGATTGTAATTATCATCATTATTCCTTAGTTTGAATGAACGTAACAAAATATGCTTGAATGACGAGAATAATATCATTGTGTTAATAAATTTTAATTTAATGAATAGCTTATGAAATTTTGATATGAAATTTTTGGTGGAAAATTAAGTTTTAAAAACTACAATTTGACCAAATGCTAGAATAGGGTTGTGACTGGGGTTATAATTGAAAATTTGAGACTGAAAGGGAAGGGATGGAACTCTAATTGAAAATTTGAGACTGAAAGGGAAGGGCTGGAACTCAAATTGAAAATTCGAATTTCAAAGGGAATACTAAAAAATTTAGCATTTGAATAGTAGGTTAGTTTGCATTATTTAATAACTAATATTCCATAGATGTGGAAAATTGAGAATTGATAGTATATATGTACAAAATTATAAGTTAAAATAAAAATTAATTAAATATATTCAATTTTACCGGGTATCCCTTCTACCCGGAAATAACATTTTTGCGGCCCGGACCCAGACCCGTTAAAATGTGAAATATCCAGCCGGGTACCCGGCACTAAAATTTGAAAAAAATATTCGGTTATTTTGAACCGGTCCGACGAATGAACGGGCCGCGTACCGTGAGTCGGGTATTTTTGAACATCCCTAGTTAGCCATATGCTCTCCCATATTTCTTAAGGAATACATTCTCCTCCAAAAAATTACTATCGTTACTATTAGTGTTATTTACTAAATTTATGTCCTTTATGTCTTTTAGCGATTCCCGTTAAAGTTAGAGCGTAAATGAAAGTCTGAATATTACATTGTTGGCAAGCAGATAGAAAGCAAAAAATATTACTTTCTGTGATTTCATCTAGCCTGCTAGTCAAGAAAATAAATAGTGAATGGTTGATTTTAGTCATTAATTTAAATTCACATTAAAGTTCCA
Organism: Rubia occidens; assembly: GCA_032360425.1. Taxonomy (NCBI): domain Eukaryota; kingdom Viridiplantae; phylum Streptophyta; class Magnoliopsida; order Gentianales; family Rubiaceae; genus Rubia; species Rubia occidens. The sequence goes on from JAUOBV010000011.1 coordinate 6,267,470, forward strand.
ACCCCCAACTGTCTTATCAATTTGCATGCCTGAATTATTAAATTTAAATTGATAGGACCAAAAAACGACAAGAGGGAATCGAAAAAGTGGTTGGGATTGTTTAACGAGGTCATAATTTGACTTTGTCAACGTCTTATTTTGAAAATGGGTGATGAAATGAAATGAATCCCCAAGGTCAACTGCATACAAATCAATTGGACTACTTTCTCAATGTTAAAGAATACGTAAAAAAAGAGTGTAAAAAATCTTGTTTTTAATTAGACTCTTATATTTGAACGTAAAGATTATTAACTTGCACACAAAAGTTTGTTTTATTTCTTCGAAAAGCCTTGCTTTATTCTGTCATCTAAGTAGAGGAGGGAAGTTTATTTACACGAAATTGAAAATGTATGTATATTTTTTTATCGATAAAAAATACAAACGTCGATTTAATAACATGAGATTTATTATTTTTATTTAGTTATACTTGTTAATTTAATTTAAATATTTTAATATAATTTTATTAATTTTGTTTGCGTCAGTTTAATGAATTTTTTTATTTTTTATTATTATCTTTCATTTTATTTTAAAATTAATTTTAATATCAGTATCAACTTCATGAGACTATATTAGTGTCTTTTGGATGTTTTCATTGGCTCGTAAATTACAAAACAATATTAATGAATGTGTTCGAATAAACAAACAAATTCAGAAGAGCTTCAAGCTGTTTATTATTTTACTTTTGTTGCCATCTATATTTAGTTTTAATATTTAATTTGAAATTATTTTAAATCATTTAATTTTATAAAATTTTAATTGAATATAATTATTTTAACTTTATTATTGGTATAGTCTAATTTAATTTACTTTAATTCATTTCAACCCAATTCAGACCACATCAATCAAAAAAATTACATTACACGAGTCACCAACTAGGGGTAAAAGGAATTCAACAAAAGCATATTGTCAGAGAACCAAAAATTTCTCAAATGTCATCCGTGAAAATTTTAAAAGTCCGGTTGAATTTTATCACTCTACTTGGCAACAATAAGATAACTCAAATGCCTCAACATTTACAGACATCATTTCATAAATGTTAAGCTCTTTTAATAGTCAACACTTTGGAAAAGTCGCAATGAAAGTAAAAGTTGTCACAA
>JAUOBV010000011.1:6280265-6290995 GCA_032360425.1 Rubia occidens
AAACACATATGGAATGAAGCGGGGGGTGAAAACGTATGAGGTGCAATAGCACGCAAACAGGGATACACACGACAACCATATGGGTGAAAAGAGAATAATCCAGTGCAGATCTAAAAATGACCTCAAATGGCGACTTGTCACCAAGAATAAAACTAGGCAAACGGTTAATAATATAAATCTCGGAAGAGAAAGCATCTACCCAATATGGTCCTGACACTGAAGAATGAAATAACATGGTAACACCAGTCTCCGTGATGTGACGATGTTTCCGCTCGGGTTGACCAATTTTCAAGTCAATTGTTGAAAGTCAAAGTGTGCAGTTTGAAATGGGACAGAGAGTATTTATTTATTTTTTTTACAAAATTGCATTTTACAAGGTAAAAGGTTAGGGAACCTACCACAAGCCACCTTTCATGGGATTTCTTCCTTTTTTAAATTATAATATATCTTGTGAATTGGGTCTTGTTTAATGGTAAACTACACTCTCTATAACTGAGACATACATGGTTCAAAACACATCCACATAAAAAATTATGAATAATAGAGCAATTTCTTGATGGGGATTACCCATCGTCATGGGATCGTATCGGTGATTGATGATGGTGAGATTCAATAGCAGTGTCTCATAGTTAGATGCTAGATTATGATGTAATAATTTGGGTGGTTATATATAATCTTTCAAAAAGAATTACAATGTGTCTTTAAGAGATTGATCTCCTCATATTAATAAACAAAACTCACCCACCTAAAAACACTCCATTACCCTTCTTCTTCAATCTTTTGTCATAATAGTTTATTTTAATCCATATTTTGTTATTGAATAAGTGTGAGATTTATTTTCATAGATTAGTTTTGTTCTTTCGACTTGATTGATTAGATTGTTGTGTTCATGATGATAACTTGATTTAATTGTTACGTTGAAGTATTGTTCTCGATATGCTTGTATAGATCCTGTGTTCGCAATTTCGTTTGTGATTTTATTTTTGGGTTTCCATAAATTTGGATTCGTCAGATATGTGTTTGTCAAGGTGTTTACCGTTTGAATAACATAGATCGTGGTTAGATAAAATGGTGTTACAATTGTAGAAGATCCCTGTTTGGTGCAATGATATTGATGCGTGGTACGCTCCTCCATGTGATCATGATTTTCGCGGTAAGCAAGTTAATATCCCCGAGGGCAATGTTAAAGTATTTTTATTGGATATCGTATCTGTAATAGTACAAACAATCACTCTGGTAGACATGTAATTTAGATACCTTGCAATACGATAATTATTGTTGGATGGTAGTTAAGTTTGATGTCAATTCCACTCATTGTAATCGTCGCTGGGCATTTTTCCAACATATTAAAAAACTGATTAAAAAAAAGCAAATAAACACAACTCCACTAAATACAACCTCTCCCCTGTTTATATTTTGGGACCAATATAGAGTAGCAGTGTAGCACTAGTAGCACATTTATTTCTGCAATTTAACACTGTTGCATTAACAGATCAAATTGCAATTTGTACTTGTAGCAATAGCATTTGCAAAACCTTAAAATTGTCACAGCCCCACTTCGCGAAGCATATTTTGTAAAGGAGGCTGCCTAGCATCTCGGCATCTCGCATCTCGCATCTCGTACAAGAAGACACGTACTCCTATAGGAGTGATATAGTGAAAGAATGTAAAACCCACAAATAATTGTGGCTGTGTGTATTCATATATATACTAAGTACAAAGAGTATACAAGGCAGAATCAGATATGGAAAAGGAAAAGGATATACACAAAACCAATCAGAAAGGGTATTCCTTTCTTAACCTGATTCTAATTTATCTAATATTCTATTAATAATATTACTATCATATATAATATGATTGAATTCATCGTAACAAATAATTTTTAAATATTAACTGTTTTTGTACGGTCTAACACATTTCTTAATAACTGTAAAAAAAATTAAAAAATCAATTTGAACGGAACGGAGGGAGTATTCTTCAGTAGCAGCTATGTAGGACCAAGCCCACGTGAACTCCAATTGCTCTTGCATGAGAAGTCAGCCGACCCCATCTTCCCTCTCATCAAACTCTCACATTCATCCCTGCTCAAACACACACCATTTTCTCATCCCTATATAACCCCAAACAATCCACACTTTCCATCCCAACTCCATCTCATTTCATGCACTCAACATCAAGATCATGAGCTCTTCCAAGATCATGAGGCACAGCAGCAGCAATAACAGCAAGAAAAGACTGAACCAGAACCAAGTTCGGATCTTGGAAGCCAATTTCACCTCCAACAAGAAGCTCGATCCGGATCGGAAGCTCCAGCTCGCGCGGCAGCTGGGAGTTCCGCCTCGGCAGATTGCGATATGGTACCAGAACAAGCGGGCGCGGTGGAAGAGCCAGAGCCTCGAGCTGGATTACAGTGCGCTTCAGCTGAGGCTGGAGAGCGCGTTGGACGAGAAGCGGCAGCTCGAGAGGGAGGTTCTGCAGCTTCAGGGGGAGTTGGAGAGGACGAGGGAAGCCTTGCTTTCTACGCGCGGACAACCTCGGGATCATCAGGTGCCGCCGTGTCTGAATGATGACGTCAGCTCATGGCAGAATGGCGGCGGCGGTCATGGGTTGCAGCTGGATGAGCTTTATGCTTGGCTGATGGGGTCGGAGGGATCTGCTAGGGCTTCGGTTGGCCACCATGAAAAAGCTTTTCTTGTTTAAGCAAACATGTGAATCATGAAATTATGATTCTGAACTCTCTATAACTGGTTTAATTCATCTTGTGTTCGACTAGTTTTGCTTTGTTCATATTGTTGGAACTTCGTCGAAATGAAAAAGGGTTTTTCTTGGATCAACTTGTGAAATACTATTGAGTGTCTGTTTGTTTGCGGGGATTCATTCAGAAGTGTGGAAATGGAATCAATCCGTCCTTGTCGAAATTTTGAATTCCATTTCCATGCCCTGAATTGCATGCAAACGAACAGACATTAGCCAGCTTAATTTGTTTCAATTAATTGTCATTTGTAAGTAAAAAGGTTGAGAACTTGATCCAATTGAGATGACTATTGTCAAAACCGTTTTATATTGGTGGTTGATTAAATTATTACTTAATATATGAAGTTACTAGTTATATGTAGATAGTAGCGATTAAATTTTATAATAAAAATTTGTTACTTTCACATAGTGTTTGAGTTCGCGCAAGCGTAAATATCCATTGTTTGATCAGTTATCCCTTTCTATCCATGTTTGCTGCCATTGGTGGCTTTTACCAAAACAAAATGTAGGGGATGAGAATCAAGAACACGAGAAGAGCCCTAGAGGGAAAATCAGATATGTATGATTAGATTAGATACCTTTAATTGATAGCTAAATGGTGGAGAAGATTTAAGTGAGACCCATTGTGCCATTTTTAGTTGGCATTCAAATCCATGTCAAATGTCCAGTCTCATTCCCTTCATAAATGAATTGCAAGAAGAGTACAAATTCCAAACTGGCCCCATTTATCTAATCTTGTTTCTAGCCATGTTTTACTTTCTGCACTCTTCAATCATTTTGGCCATTCACAATGCCAAAATACACAAAAGGAAAGCATGCAGATTCTTCCTAAGTGCCTCATTTGTTCATCAGATCAAGATCACTTCACTTAAACTGAAATGAATTTTGCATAAATGATCTTGAACAACTTCACTTATTTAATTAGTTTTAAAACAAATCCCGTTTAAGGAAATTATACAGTGTAAAAGAAGGAGAAAAGAGCCATCTTGAATTGAATTTGGAGTATCAATCTCAAAGTTGTCGGTTCGGATTGGTGGATTTTAATCGGGTCAATTTTATACTCTCTTTGTATCAGGCTAAATTACACACTTATTATTTCCCAGTTAAAGTTGTTAAATTTTGATCACGTATTTGAATAAATATACTTCTCCTGTCTCATTTCAAACTGCACATTTTGACTTTCAACAATTTTTCAAAAAAAGCTTGATCCTTTGTGTATTTTACTAAGGATAATAAAAACTTTAGAATCTAAAAATGTGTCAAATAGTATTTATATGTATACATCAATTCAATTTTGTGATCAAAGTTAACAAGTTTTTACTAAATGAATCGTTAAATTGTAGTTTGAAATGAGACACGGGAATACAAACAATATCATCGAATCTGTTAAAAGTAAAATCATTGATCCAAACTCTGACAATCAGAAACCGACACTAATCAGAATGCTACCTTTTGAGCATTTCTTGAAATCTTCTTTCCATTATACCAACCACCAAATTTGTAGGGGCATTAGAAGAAGAAGTTTCATGAGCAAGTTGGATTTTGGTGAGCCCCATTTCATTGAAGTAGGACCAACCAGGACTGTGCGAGTTCAACCATATCCAAAAGGCTGTGCATCAGCTTTGGGATTTCATACCAGCCGACACCACAGTCATCATATGGGAGGTAAATTACGGTAGTTCATCACCAGGAAGTATAGGCTGGCTCGTCTCGATGCGCACAAGGGACCCCGAGCACCCGTTGGAGTACAATCCCAAGATAAACCAAGTCTTCCCAACATGATCGCTGTCGAGATTCGCTGCCGAGTTCAACCATATCCAAGAATCACAACATCAGGATTCAAACTGTCAAAGTGTGATGAAGACTGTTTACGGAGCTCAAACTTAGAGTCAATTAAATATAAAAAAACTGCAGCCACTATCTGGCATGCCAATTTGGAAACCTTGCGGCAGCCGCCTCCCTACGCCACCAAAACGACTGCTCCTCCGTTCTTATCAATTCAGTTTAGATGTTTTGTACGGTATTCAATAAACATGTTCGATATGCAACTATATATATAATCTCGGTATATAAAAGTTAAAATTTAAAAACTACATTTTACAACGTATCTAATAATATCTCATACGATAACATTATTGTCATATATTTATTTAAACATATGTGGTCAAAGTTTGACAATTTTGACTGAAAAAAACATATGTGCATAAATGATTGGAACAGAGTGAGTAATCTCTTCGGTTGTCTAGCATTAACATTCTTTGACCTCCATTTTCTTAAGATACGTTTGATTACAAATAACTTTAATTACATGTAATAATTAGAACATCTCCAATGGTTGATGAGTCTCCCTACTTTTTAGCTTCTACATGACAGATTTTTATTAGAGTTTCAGTGTGATGTAAGCAAACATAATTGACTGGCGATGAGTTGAAAATTTTCATCTTCAATGGTACCGTCGCATTTATAACTTCAGTACGACGTATACATACATAAAATTCAAATGTTTGCAATAATAAAAAAAATTAATCAATTTAATGTGTTCATAAATAAAGTTCAATTTTTTTATGTTTACAAAATTTTCATTATGCTCAACCATTCGGAAGTATATTTTTTGATCATTATACAATTAGTAATAAATATAATAATGTTTAATACTGTTTGCTAAATTAGTAAATTAAATTTTATTATATGTATATATTAAGTTAATAAATTAAATATAAAATTTAAATTTGAGTAATCGACATTTTAAATTTCTCCAAAAATTTAACTTCCATCTAATAATTATATAAATAAATATATTGAATTAAAATTATTGGCATTATTTATAATTAAAAAATTGAGTTTTTATCTTCTACATTATTAAATTTCAATACCACACATTAGAATATGAGTTTTGTATTTTTAACTAATATGATACTATTAAATTGATTTTACTTTTATATATTATATCCTAGTTAAACATAGTAAAATGGTTAAAAGTGAAAATTAATTAACAGCAATTAATATTTTTAGAAACTAAGGGCCTCAGAATGACCTTCTGTGCACAGAGGGCGTACTTGACAGTGTCAATTGGTATTTCTTGCACGTATGATTGATGCCTTGAAGTGACTGCCACATTGGAGAAGTATTTTTGGTTTGGGAGTATGTCAATCCTACGTGTTTATTTGCCTTTACTCAAACTGACCCCATGGTTGGAGATGCTCTTAGGGGTGGCAAAATAGTCTCGTAACTCGCGGGTCAAGCGGGCTATCTATTTTTAAACTAAGTGAGTATGGGTAAAATGGGTAAGTGAAAAATATGGGTTGGGCGGATTGACCGCGGGTTTACCCATATGGGTAGAAATTCACGGGTTTACCCATATGGGTTGGTATATAAACCTATATGGGTTAATATATAGGTTGAAACCCATATGGGTTGGTATATAAACCCATATGGGTCAATATATAGGTTGAAACTCATATTGGTTAATATATAAGTAGAAATTCACGGGTTTACCCATATGGGTTGGTATATAAACCTATATGGATCAAATGTGGCTTAAGAAGATGAAGAGAAAAAGTGTGAGCATACAAAAATTGAGAAAGTATTTGGAAGAAAATAAGTGATCAGTAGATTTGAACGATGCATCAAATTTAATTGTTTGTAGATGGATATGAAACAAGTGTGCTGCACTGATTAGACCTGATGTTTAGGGTCGTGATTTATGACGGGTAAGTTGCTAATCATGTTTAATACTGTTGCAAGTTTCGCAATTCATTCTATGGTTGTCATTCCCTCAGCTCATTCAGGACTTTGTTTGTTGCAGTTATAGTGATAAATAAAATTAGGAAAAAATATTAAGATGATTTAATATTTTGTATGAAAGTGTTAAAATAATCTTATATAATTTGAAATGTGGATAATTCTAAGCTTTTCTCAAAAGTGCTGAGATAATCCTGTCGACGGTGACTGTGAAAAAATTAGTATTGACCATTCTAAAAATGTCCAATATACCGTTATTTAGTTTTCTTTTACAAAAATTGGACGATTTTACCCACAAAAGTATAAGGTTAGATCAATATATTTTTTATATAAAAACATAAGGTTAGATCAGTGCATTTTTAGAAAACATAAGGCTGGATCAATACATTTAAAAAACATGTACCTCTTTATAAAAATATAAGGTCAAATTATAAAAAAAAATAAAATTAGATTTATAGCAGTACATTTAAAATATTTTTTTAAAAAAAGACATAAGGTAAAATCAGTACTTACTACGAAATTTCAACAACAAAAATAACACATTACATATCATGCAACGCTTAACTTGATAGACTTATTTTAGAGAGATAATATACACATGATATAATGCATCCTGCAAGTCTGCAACAATCAAATACGTATCCAAAATTAGATACAGATGGAGTAATTTTTTGTACGACGAATGAAAATAGAAAACATGTCATTTTTCGTAGGACGAGCGAGTAATTTAAGTTGGGATGAAGAAGTATTGAGAAGAAATGCAGGACACCTGTACATTAGAGATATAATATTCACATGATCTAATGCATCTGGCAAATACGCATCCGAAATTAGATACAGATGGAGTATTTTTTGTACGACGGACGAAAATAGAAAACATATCACTTTTTACAGGACGGAGGGTAATTTAAGTTGGGGCGAAGAGGTATGGAGAATAAATGGGAGACACCTTGGGGCCTTAGGGGGTTACTAGGTCACAGTCAGGAGGGTTTGGCAGCAATTAATTGAATATAGGGGTCCCTCATTCTAAATAATCTGGATTAATTTATGTCACAACAAAATAAGCATATCGTACAGGGTTTGTGATTGTGATATGATAAACTGAAATTTTACTCTTCAAATATATTATAACGTGCAAGGAATATCAAACAAGTTGATGATCAATTTGACATTTTGCCTCCAAAATTTCCAACTGGACGTAGCTTCTTCCACTTTCCTGCCTTCTGAACTTTGAAAATGTACCCTTGGACCTTGATCAATGACCATGACGGAGAATATAGTCCGTGTTAGAAAAAATGGCATAATTTGACTTTTAAAACTAATTATATTAAAATTTAATAATTAATTTTTTTATGTGTACAAATTTTGAGAAAATAATATTTTTAAAATATGTGTCATGCTTCCTCACCACAATCACTATCACGCTGTTCAAAAAATATATTTGACCATTGTTACGTTTACTTACGTTAATGTAGTATAATAACGACGAATAAAAAATTGATAGTTAGAAACTGCTTGCTACGACGAGTTTAACAATATCATGTACGATAATATTGTTGTTCATATATCTATTCAATTATACGGTCAAATTTTGATAGAGAGTAGTGTCAAAAAAGTAAGAGTGCGAATAGGGCTAGAACAAAGGAGCACTGAATTCAAAATTCTGTATATCAAATGATAATAGTCTTGTATGTTTAATAATAAAATGAATTAGTTGAAGTTGGGTTCGTTTGACTCCAAAGTGTTAACTATGCCATTTTTTCTTAGGATGGAGGTTGTATAATATTTAGTCATTTTCGGATAAAAAGTGCATATACATCACAAATTCACAATACATCAATAAAGTAGATAGTGGTTGAATTGTAAAAATTATATTCTTCCGTTTCATTAGATGTGACACTTTCATTTTTAGGTTGTTTTTGTGAATTTGACACATTTTACTTTTATGACAAAATTCCTTCAATTTCATCTACTACTTCTACTTTTTCCTTTCTAAATTTAATAATCATATCTACTCATTTTATTCACCTAAATCAAAGCACCTAAACTTATGGTGTGACATCCAACAAAACGGAGGTAGTATCTACATTTTATGTTGTTATTATTAATAAAACTGATATTGTTTAGATGGTAAAAATTCATTATTATATAGCGTGTAAAATTTTGCTAGATTCGCCGTAATGCATATTTATAGAATATTCTTTTAATAAAAATAATTACATCATTTAGAATATTCGTAAAGTATATCGCACCATGAAAATACGTTCTGTATTGTAACCATGGTTCACAGTAATATACTTATATACTCCGTAGTAGTTTTTTTTTAATGAAAACTTATATAGTAGTCAAATCCCATAAAATGTGAAGAATACATATATATATCTTTTAAAATATATATACATCCCATGATATGCTATACTTATTGTAAAATGTTAAAAATTTAAATCAAGAGAGTGACAGTTTATGTACATACTCTCTCCGTTCATTAGTGTTTGACACACTTTTTTACTCCCTTTTCTCAAGACATGTTTGACCATTAATAACTTTTGCTACACATGTTAGTATCATGTAAAATTTTAATATTTGGAAAGTACATGATACGAAGAATCCAACGATACCTCACATGATAATATTACTACTTATATATTACATGAAATTTATGGTCAAACGTGGCTTGAGAAAATTGACAAAAAAATGTGCCAAACTTAGCTGAACGGAGGGAGTATTCAACCAACTTATTTCATTTCAACACTTTATCAACAACTCAACTCAACCATACTTTATCAACATATTTTATTATTTATTTTATCCTCTTAAAAATAAGAGGATGTTCCTTAACAAGTGACATATCATTAAGTTATGAACAATTTCATGGTATTTTTTTACTTATACGCTGCATTTATTAAATTACATATTAAATTTAAAGTTTCATTTTCTATAATATATTTTTATATATTTTCACATTCAAATACACATTATTACTTGTTTAACTTATATAATACAATATTTGAATTATTTTAAAAAGTACAACTTTTAAGGTAAACAATTAAGTGGCCGGTCTATGGGATTATAGATATACCACATTTTTTGATAATTTCTCTTAGAATAATTATGATAAACCTAAAACTATATTTGTAAAAAATAAACTATAACAATTTAACAAATAAATTTTACAAAAATTAAATAAATATCATATAAATACAATTTTTTTAGATAAATGAAATTTTAATCAACGAATAAGAGTATGACACGTGTCACACTCTTATCACTCAAACACAAAATCCATAAAATGTGGATGGCCATACTTTTTTCTCCAAATTGTACGGGTTGTTAACTCCATTCTTACTCTTCAATATTATATTCCCTCCACATCAACAATAGTCTAAGCCCATGAGTCCATAACAAAGACTATAGAATGGGTCTGGTAAGTGGTAACTGGTGATATGTTTATAAGTTTATGGACAATTCATGTATTTTTTACTTTATATACTGTATTTATTAAATTATATACTAAATTTTAAAATAATTTTTATGTTATATATTTTTATATTTTCACATTCAAATACACATTATTATTATTTTAAAATTTTAAAATATAATATTTAAATTTTATTTAAAAAATACAATATTTAATGTAAAAAGTAAAGTGGATGGTCAATAAACTTATGGAAACCCCCCTTTCCGGGACTTTCACAAGCCTATATATAAGTCATTTAAGTGAGCTTCATCCATCTACATATCCACAGCATCATGTTGAGCTTTCAGTGGATATGCACAGCCTTAGCTCTGGCTGCTTTTTGCCTCCTTAAAATTTTTCTTTTTGTGAATAAGAAGAAAGTTTTGCCTCCTGGACCTAAAGGGCTTCCAATTTTGGGGAATTTACATCTTCTGGGGAAGAATCCGCACCAGGATTTATGCAGGTTGGCCAGAAAACATGGTCCAATCATGCATATGCGGCTGGGGTGTGTCACAGGCATCATAGTCTCATCTCCTGAAGCAGCTGAGCAGTTCCTCAAGAAAAATGACCAAGTTTTCGCCGGGAGGCCGTATAACGAAGGCGTTTGGCATGTGAGTTACGAGCAAAGGAGCTTAATATTTGGCCAGTATGGTCCTTACTGGAGAAATATGAGGAAACTCTGCGTCTTACACATGCTCAGCAGCCAGAAGATTCAGTCCATGCAGCCCATGAGAGGAGAAGAGGTCGGAGCTTGGGTGAAATCGCTCAGACAGGCCTC
>JAUOBV010000011.1:6293606-6316495 GCA_032360425.1 Rubia occidens
GATATTTCTCACTTGTAGGATATTGTGTTAGTTGTAGTGGTTGGCCATGTTTATTGCTATTCTCAGGGAATTCTATGACGCCGATGGTCTAGGGTGACCTGAGGGTAAGGGTTATCGTATGGCGCTGATCGGCCACTCTAACTATAATCGAGATGAGGCGAGAAATATCTTCACTCGAAAGGTGTTGATAAGTTCTCCACAATATGTGATCAATGCAAAAAAATAGGATGATTAGTCGATGATGAAGGGATGACTAGAAATGTAAACCAATTGCTCCCAAGACTCGTTATCATCTTAATTACATCTTTAGAGTTAGTGTAATCGTAGTTATATTAATTTCTTTAATTGTTGGTTGATTTACCCATTTAAAGTAGTCGTAGTGTTTTCTAAAATCTAAAACCCCCCAACTTGGTTAACACAGACGTAGAGTGATATCTTCATGTGCTTTTTAACTACGTTAACACCAGATAAAACCCCCATTTCCTCATGGATGACCCCTACTTGCTACTATCTACTTTCTAGTAGTATAGCCGCAATTATGGCATATAAATACTATCTTTGAGAGGCACGGAGATGGCCTCCCATTTTTCCTAATGTAGCAATGAAAGATCGAATCTTGAATGTTGTTTGTTCTAGGTTTAGTCTATTAAATGCTTTGTTTGGTTAAATGGCTAGGCATTTGGTAGAATGCTAGTAGTTTTTATCAAATCTATGGTTCTTTGTATATAATGCCATTGACGAAATACCTTTAGACGTTGTTTGTCTATAGTGATTGTCAATGAGTTTTGCAAATGGTCGTTGTTTGTCTTTGTGAATTACTAACTAAGAAGAAATGAATGTTGATCTTTGAAACACAAGTGATAGCATTCTCCATAGGTAACGAATGTGATAGGATGAATGAATGGTTCTATGATCTATAAGAGGTTTGGAAGTGAAAATTCATTTCCCCCAAGGCTTTGTGTTTTGTAGTTTTTACCCCTTTTTAGTAGCTCGTTGCATGATTAGCATAATTACTTAATTTTGCTATTTGTGGTGTTTTACTTTCATAACTTAGAAAAGCAACAAACCAAAACCCCTCCTTTTTACGTGCTTTTATATCTCTGTATACACACACACACATATATATATATGTATATCTAGGCTTATACTCACCCTTGTATGCATGAACCCTTAGGAATATCCCTCTTCTCTGTGGACGACCCTGACTTGCCAAACTATCTACTTAGTTGTATTTACTAAGCAAAAGGGGCTTATAAATTACATCTTTGAGAGGTATGGTGATGACCTCCCAAATTGTGGTTCCGTTGTCGGGGAAGAGGCATATATTTTTAGTATTTGGGAATATTATGTGTGAATATTTTCTAGTTTTTATTTTCTTTTTTCTCTTTGGCTGTTTTTGTTTGGAGTAGGTATTGCTTGAATTCTTGGTAAATTTTTATCGAGAATCCTTGCAATATCATTCCAACTTTTTGAAAAATAAAAAAATAAAAAAATGTGAAACATCTCACCTTGAGGTAAGTAATGATGGGAAGAGAAACTCAACGAGCAATGTTTTGTGGGATTTGTCATTCTAACCATCCTAGAGAATGTTGCTACACGTTAAGTGATAGGCCCTATGAGGAAGAAAGAATCATTGGTTTTGAAAACCAAGGGTATTATGAAGAGTGTTATCAAGAGAATGGAGTTGATGGTTTTCAAGGGCAAGAAGCTCAAGAATGGTATCCGTACCACGATTCTGAAAATCCGGAGTGGAGTGGTAATCTGGATTTGTGGTATGAGAACAAGCAAGTGAGTTGGTGACATCTGGCAAGCTGCGAGTTGTCCACATTCCGACTTCTCTTCAGATTGCAGACATCTTCACCAAGGGGCGCTCTCTCTCTCTCCCGTCCGTTGTTCAAGTTTTTCAGATCCAAACTTTGCGTCGATAAACATCTGATGATTCGCTTGAGGGAGGAGGGTATTAGAATAAATCAGTTAGAAGATTATATTTGATCTTATCTTATTTACCATACTAGAGTTATATTAGAAGTAGTCTACCGTATGTTTTGTACTCTCTATTTATTCTCTTCATTGTTAATGATCATGATTACGGAAAATCACTCTTTCAAGAATGATGCATATGCAGCGGCTTAAAATTTGAAGGGAGGAAAAGTTTCCCTGAAGTCTAAAACAAAACTTTATGATCTGGAATCGAGTTTAATTAAATTTGTGCAATTATTTTTGGGTATTTTTCTAAAAGTTGATGAACTTGCAATTTTGAATATGTCAAATTGGCAATGACGTGTTTATATAGTAATCTCAATAGAAGTGACGAGGTAAAAAGCTTTTTTTTAAAATAAAATAAATCTTTTTCCCATCTCCCCATGATTATGGGATGATGGAGAAATGGTTGTATTTTTTGAATTGGTAATTTTTAATGTTTATTTTTATTGAGTAAGTATGGATTTGTTTTCACACATAGTTATTTTTTCTGACGTGATAGATTAGATTGATGTGTTCATATTGATCACTCAATTTAATTGCTCATGTCAATGTATTTTGTCCGGTCTGATTTTACATATCGTGCGTTTCTCTTGGAGGAGTCCTATTCTCGATCTGTTTCAAGGTGTTTCCAGTTTGGACAAAATAAATCGTGTTTTGGATTAAGTGGCGTTTTAGTTGCTGAAGATCTCTGTCTGACATAGTGATATTGATGCGTGGTATGCTCTTTTCTACCAAGTGAACATGACTTTTGCGGGAAGCGAGTTGACATCGTTTAGAGCGGTGTTACAGATTTATTGGATCGCTACTATGTAGTAATACAAACAATTAGTGTGGTTGATATGTAATTTCGATGTTCTTACAATAGATTAGTTATTGGTAGAATCTAGTTATGTTGAATATCAATGTCACTGGTTGTAATTGCTGTTGGGCGTTTTTTCCAATACCGTTGAATGATTGGTTTCAGAAAAGAAAAGAAAAAACGACGTGGTGAAATCACATCCAATGAATCCAATATTATATCACAATGTTTACATCCAAAACCCTTACCTTTATGTATTCTAAAAAAACACCCTAATATTTATCCAAAACCCCATTTCTCACCCAAGCAATAAATAAACTCTCTGTTCATCCATTCCACCACTTCAGTTCACTGGCCTTTTCCCAACCCTCTCAATGGACAGCAACACCACTAACAGCAACCCACAGGCGGCGGCGGCACCGTTTCCGGGGCAGGCTCCGTACCACCACCTGCTGCAGCAACAGCAGCAGCAGCTGCAACTGTTCTGGAACTACCAGCGGCAAGAGATCGAGCAGGTGAACGACTTCAAGAACCACCAGCTCCCTCTAGCCCGCATCAAGAAGATTATGAAGGCCGATGAAGATGTGCGTATGATCTCCGCAGAGGCGCCAATTCTGTTCGCCAAGGCCTGCGAGCTCTTCATCCTGGAGCTCACCATCCGCTCATGGCTTCACGCCGAGGAGAACAAGCGCAGGACCCTACAGAAGAATGACATCGCCGCCGCCATCACCCGCACTGACATTTTCGATTTCCTCGTCGACATCGTCCCCAGGGATGAGAACAGGGAGGATCCCCCACCCCCGCCGCCCGGGATTCCGGTGGGTGTGGGGCCTGCTGCCACTGCTAGTGGGGTCCCCTACTACTACCCACCTGGGGTGATGATGGGACACCCTGCTGGGGATCCTACCATGTTTGTGGGGACTCCGCCCTCTCAGGCGTGGCAGTCTGTGTGGCAGAACCCTTCCGTGGAGGACGGCGGTTATGGAGGCTCTGGTGCTACCAGTGGTGGCCAGGGAAACCTTGATGGCCAGGGGTAATGCATTTGTTTTCTGGGTTTCTTTTTTTTCTATTTGTGTTATACCATAATTAGTTGTAAATGTTTGCATTATGCTCTTTTCCTGTACAATTTTAACATAGGAAGGAGATTTTGTGTAATGTGTTTGTTCTTTTGAGAGAATGGCATATTGCATTACTGGAAAGGGGCATGGTTATGAATACTGTTTCTTAGTGGAGATGGTGAGGCAAGTAGGCCTGAGAAGAAAGTTATAATTGTTTGTTGTGGACATAATTGTTTTCTATTGGTTCCTTTGGTGTTAAGGCGCTTTATCTTGTTGCACCATGTAATACTAAACTGTGGAGGTTAAGAGTCGGTTTTGGTTGTTTGGTTTCTATTCTAGTTTGTGTCGACAGGCGATTGGCTTGAGAAAGGTTTACATGTCTAATTGGCTAAATTGGGATGTCCGCCTATTGTCCATCATTATGTTACCTTTTCCTAGGCTCAATATTGTAGTGATCCAACCCCCTTTCATATTTGTGTCGTTTGTACAATTCACGACACTTGTGATCTACTTGAATGGTTAAATGTTAGCTTATCATATCTTCGATCTACATTCTGTAATATTCTTAGCATTGGGAGGACTGTTTGAGACTTCCTTTGTCTTCATGGACACGTTTTTTTCTTGCGTGGGACTAGTCCTCATTAAATCAATAAAACCGCTGAAAGAAAAGTTAGGGTTTTCCAATGGAGGAACATTGGGAACATGAATTTCTTTTAATTTTAGTCGTACCACATTCATGTTTCTTTGCATTTCAAATCACAGTTGCAGTGTGAGAGAGTTTATATGTCCTAGGTGATTTACCCCCATGATCTAGTGCATATCACATAGAGTGAGAGCTGTTGAGATGCATTCTCAGCTTTATACTGAAACAGATGCTCGAACTTATCATGGTCTTAATTTGCCAATCCTGAAGTGGTTCTTTATTGTACAATTACTGGAATGAAATATATTCACGGCTAAGTCCGTTACAGTGAGTTTTCCTTGTATAGTTGCTTCATGTCTCTGGATATGCAGCTTGCACACACCCAGCCAGCTGTATAAGGCTTAAAGTTTGTTAATTATTTCTTCAAGATTCTGTGTGTTATTTTAGAAGGTGTAATATAGGTTCATATTAACCTTTTCTTTCAGAGGCGAGTTGATGAACTAGTGTATTTGATCTCCCCAATTTCAAAATTTATCTGCAGACTGCAGTTCAGAAAATGCCAGTAGCTAGGAACTCTGAAACAAATGTATCTGCAGTGGTTTCAAAATGCATCTGCAGTTGGGGTCTTAACTGAAATTTCTCTGTGTTGGACCAGTTTAGGAGTAGAAAAATGCTGTTCAGAAAATGCTAGGGACTCCTTTTCAGTTTTACATTTTTGGAGTAGAAAAGACTAAAAGAGGCAGCTACTTGTCTATTCAAGCTCAATGGCTGCTGTGTAAATTGCAGATTTTAAGTCAGTACTGTTTGTGTAATCTGTTTTAGGAACTCTCCTATTGTATGGTTGTGAGAATGAGAGGGATTAGTATAGCAGCAAACGGTTAAGTGTTTGATTTCATGTCCTGGTAGTGTTCTATCAGTATGTTAAAACACGTTGGGCTGAAAATGTAGTGGCTTGATTTTTGGGTTTTGGTAGTGGTCTTTTAAAACGCCGTATGATGTGTTATAGGAGACAGAAAACAGTGCTTTTAGTCACAAGTTCTGTCATTAGTGTTGGTCATTGGTATCTAGATAAATCCCAGTTTACTTTACTATGTGACCAAAATATCGCATTTTGTTTTGCAAATGCAGCTTCCAAAGCGTAGGGTTTAGGAACAGTTTTTGTTCTCGTGTATAACTGTTACTTTGTGGAAGGCACACTGTACTTTATGGTCCTTGAAAGTAACAAAATCTGAAAAAATTTCAGGTGAATAGTAGATTTGTGGAGTAGCTGCTGGAGATAAAAGCGCAGGTGACATCCTAGATCTAAAAGGGAGGTTATCTATCATTTTGTTCGCGCTGAAATCAATGGCAGTTGTAATTGATCGAGTCTTTTAATTTTTGTCATCCTGATTAAACTGTTGAAGGCCTTAATTAACCGAACTGCATATGTACAGTGAATTAAGTTCAATCATCAATGTGTCCAGTATTCCATCTGGAATAACTTCAATTATTCATCTGTTTCTCATCTAATTTACCAAAATTCTCACATACAAAAGTGCTTACATGCATACATCTTTTACCAACATTTACAGATTATTCAAGTATGGCATACAACTCCCAACTCTTCAATTAAGTCGCAAAAAAAACATACAAGAATGTACAAATGCATTATGGTACAATCCTTTCACTATCTTCCGGACATCAAGTTTACAAGTCCCTGGTTTCCATAGAATGATCCTACATCCCAGTCCTCTGTAGTGGACGAGAGCGTCATCAGTGCAACCACAATTGATCTCATGGTCGGCCTTAGTTGAGGGTTTTCATGTGTGCAGGCCCTTGCGAGCTGAGCCAACTGCAACAAAAAAACACTAGTCACGCAATCAGTAATTGTACTCATAGGTTGTGTGCAACGTTCACAGATGTAGGTGGAGAGCTTCAACTACTTTACAAGCTCATGTCTTGGGAGTCTCGCCACGTGCGAAACAGAAATCCAGTTCGACAATTTTGGGAGAAAGGTAGAAAAAAACTACATTGGATCTTCTTTAACATTGTTCATGAATCGACACATGTATGCAATTTTTTCCCTTGGGGTTTGCTAATAGGTTTGGTCAGGATTTTGGTTGATTTTTCAAAAGTTAGATAATTAACTAAAGTGAAACTCGTAAGATATTCAGAGAGTGATACAGAGAATCGAAATAGAAAAGGTTACCTTGCGGACTGATTCAAGGGAATAACCGTCTCCAAGTCTTGGATCAACCAGGTTCCGGAGACCTTCCTCTGGATCAGGCTGGCTAAGAACTTCTTCAAACTGTCATCAGAGGCAATTGATCCAAATTATTAGAAGTCTACAATTTGTAGAATCATAATAGTGAAATGGATCTTAGAACCAGAACTAAACTCTGCCTTATTGACTCTTATAGAAGTGCAAATAAAAACTTACCAAACCCACAAGGCCTTTGGATTCAGTCACAGAACTGGCCTTAACTATAGCTTCCTTTGCTGAGATCAATTCATAGATCACAACACCAAATGCATAGACGTCAACTTTAGGAGAAACGTCACCGTATTGCGCATACCTGAAAGCATTTATTATCAGCATCATCGTGTTACTACACAACATGTACGCATAAACCATAAAAAAACTTCTTTCAGAACAAGGGAACCCAGATTCCAAAGAGGAACATAGTCAAAGGCAATTTCTGGAAGCAAATGGCCCAAAGTAGATGCAAAATCAAAACCTTATTGGACCGTCAGAGTCCAACTCATAAAGTAGAAATTCCTTTGCTCGTAAGGCTCCTTTTTTTTTTGGAAAGACATTGTCATAGCTAAATTAAGTATCAAAACTAAGTGTGTGTTTGTAAGAAGAAACCAAATCGAGGTAAACTAATACAAAAACTTAACCACAGGAAGCGCAAAGGAGTTTTCCATAAAAGATTGGCCTAAAATCAGACAACATAGAAAGTAGAAGGGCACCAAGAGTCATATTAGATCAATATTACAGCTACTTGCTCACATTAATAGCCAGTTTATTTTGGGAAACAATATATCTGAATAAGCTTGCACACACTTCAGTAAAATATAGCGACAATGAAATTGAAGCATAGGGTTCTCTTAGAGTACTGCCACTGCACAAGCCAAGACACGATATGTATCACTTTGCATTAAGAATTTTATTTTGTTTTATTTCTTAGCGAAAAACTTTTTATGATTTCATTTACTAAAGGATATACTAGATCGAATAGAAGGGGGGAAAAAGAGATCTGTTTGCGCTGCAGTAAAAGTTACAGAAATTCTCAGCAGGCACTAGGAAAAGCACGTCTTTGTCCATACAGAAGCTACAGAACACACACTGTGAGGTGAACAATCAAAATTAACTGCTGCAAACATACTCTGGTGGCATGTAGCCAAATGTACCCACAAGACGTGTGGGCAGAGATGAACTTCCAACCTCTGTCAATTTTGTTAAACCAAAATCTGCAACCTACAAAATGAGATATTTTCACATAACTTGAAGATCTTGACAAGGTCCATTTCAAATCAGAGTCTAGAGTAGCACTACCTTTGCATGGAAATTTTTGTCTATCAAAATGTTGGCTGATTTAATATCACGATGTATATAGACGGGAACAGTATGTTCATGTATGTACTCAAGACCTCTAGCTGAATCCAGCGCAATTTGCACCCTAGTTGTCCATGAGAGTGGGTTCCCTAGAAAGCAGACACAGATAACAAAATGTGCTAAAAGGCTTAAATGTTCTCAATATGACCAACCAAAAACATTAAAGAGAGATGACCTATATAAAAAAAACCTCCTTATGGGGTAAAGCTTGAGACATTTTTAGTCCAAATCTCATTCTAGAAACAGTTAATAACTCTTGGCCAGTTAAGCCTATTCCTGTAAGCTGGTTCGAAATGTTTTTTCAAACGAAAGACTACCCTACTGTGACTTTACTACAGGAAAATGTAAGAGCAGTGGACACATTCACTTGTCTGAAATAGCCATATTATCTAACAACAACAATCTTTCATGATGATGTCACAAACAAAGAGCAATGTAAATGATAAAATACTACTCCCTCAGTCCCACTATAAACTTCCTATTTTCCTTTTTGGGACGTCCCACTATAAACTTCCTAATTCTAAAGTTTCTATATTTAGCCATAAATATGTGGTCATAACTCTTCCTTTCATTTGATTTATGTAGGTACACTCTCATCACCCATTAAAAAGATGCCACATATACTTGTCTTAAAGTTTATGCAAAAAGTAATTAGGAAGTTTAAAGTGGGACGGAGGGAGTATCAAATAAAATAATGATGAATAACATTGCAAATTTATATCTTCACTGTTAGAAGCTGTTTCTTTTTTGGCTTGCAGGCGTTCATATGGTGAAGGTAATCATGTATCTTCCAATGGAAATGATGCTGTCAACAGGAACCTTTTTTTACAAACAAACATATAAGCAATAGAGATTGCTAACTGCTAAGCCATAATCACAAGAAAAATAAAACTCCCCTTTCCAGCTACCCCCAGCCATTCTCACACTCCCATTTAATCGTCATTCAAGACTAGCACAAGAGACAGTTCATAATTTCCATGGAAGTTCTATACTGAATGCTTATATTAGAATGTAGTGATGCTTCTAGCAATGACCGAGCAAGTCTGTTAAGCCTTCAAAAAGTTTACCTGAACCACGGAGATGCTCGGATAAATTGCCATTTTCAATGAATTCATATACTAGGAAAAGTGAACCCTCAACACAATACCCTATCAACCGCACCTGTTCACCACATAACAGAATACAATTAAAACATGGAAAAACACCAAATAATTAGTATCATAAAATGAGCAGCGATTTAAGAAAATGTCGGGGTCCAACGATGATCGTACCAACAATTTACTGATAGCTACTTGAGGTGTCTAGCAGCGAAAAAATATTCAACTAGGATCTTATAAAGCAGTTCTTATGAGTTTCAAAAGTAACTCCAGGAACAAACAATTGAGACCATGAGTGAATCCAGTGAGCCTGATAGATACAATCAGACGCATTGCCAAGAACAATTTCTGGCTAGAAACATGTGCATTCATAGTATAGTTGTAAGCTTTAATAGGTTTCTTTCTAATTTTAATAGTTGGAAAACTTAGCAATTGCTTCCCTGTGATTATTTAATTCAGCGTGAATTCCACAAGATTAGATTGGACTAACCGTTTGTAGTCAAGTGATCAATTCCTCAACTGGTCAAGATTGGATATCATTTTCGCATATCTCGACAGAACTGGCAAAAACAGTTGTCTAATTCTGGGTTCTTAAATTCATTGGTTCTCATTTACTTAACAGCCATACCAAGGGCCGCATCTTACAAGTTACAATAAAAAAACCATGTAACAACGATAAAACTGGGTACTTCCTCAGTCCCAGTGTTTTCTTCCTACTTTCTTTATTTCCTCTTTTGACAAATGTCAACAAACTCTCATCCACTTTTTAAATTACTCTCTTTTCATTATTTTTTTTATATTCTCTCCACTATTTTTCACATTTACTTCCTTCTTAATCCCCGAGCAAATTGTTGTGGGAAGAAAATAGCAAATTATTGGTGGGAAGAAAATAGTGGAATGGAGGAAGTAATAATTTGCTTTGTTGTTTTTCATAACTCATTCCAGGCATCAAGCCTCTATCTCAATTGACTATCCTTCACTATTGCAACTCAAATATATTATTCAATAAACTTTCTAGAAACATGATGATGTTAATGTTCACAAATACAAGACATCCCAAAGGCGGGACATTTTCCAACTATTCCTAACATTAAAAATTTTAAATCAGTATTGCCAGGAAATAAAGCATAAGGATCCATCTTCCATTGGCTAATAATTATGAATAGTGAAGTTAGATGCTCTGATACCAAGAGATGAGGTCTCAAAAGTAGGGGTGTTCAAATTGCCCGACCCAACCCCAACCCGTTTTGACTCGGCCCATTTGGGCCAGGTCTGGTCGGGTCAATGACCCATTTGGATCAAGTGGGTCAAGTCAAAATGGGTCAGGTCAAAACGGGTTGGGTCGGGTCGAAATTTGACCCAAATCGACCTGTTTTGACCCATTTGTATTTTGCCCCATTTTCTTGAAGAAAAAAATCTTTTAAAAAATAATTAGTTTAAGAGCCCGTCTCTTGAAAAAAGGTCTTTCTATAAGTTATGAAAAGACCAAGGTTTAAACTGCAAAGTAGAAGAATTCAATATAAATTTTTGGGTTGCATTAATAGAATCATTAACATATAACAACTGCACGTTGAATAATAAATTTTTAATATTGCAACTAAAACCTTTTACCTTTCTATGATTCTAATTTAACCCCGTCTTTCCATATGCCTATGGAAAGATGATTTTCCCAAGACTTTGCCTTAGTTTAATTCAATATATCCACCATTAATTTACTTTGTAAACAAGTTTAACATTCTTGAAAAAAAAAATTTATAAAAATAAAAATAATTTTGTAAAACTACAATTAATTATAAATAATATATTGATTAAAATATGAAATATATATACATAATTATATAAATAAATTTTAGTAAAATTATATCTTTTAATTGAAATGTTAAAAGTATTCTAACTAAGTAGAATGACAATAATTGTTTTTTTATTAGTTGAATAATTTATAATTAAATATTATATTATATTCTTATTTTAAATAATATAAAAAAGTCATTGTTTTATTTAATATTTAAATATTAATATATTTAAAAATTATTCATTTTATTGAAAAACTTATTTAAAAATTTACTATGATTTGGGTCGACTTTGTGACCTTGTCCGACTCGACCCAACCCAAACTATGGGTATGTGACCCGACCCAACCCGTTTGACCCTAAATTTTGGGCCAATTTGGGTCGGGACAGCTGACCCGCCTCGACCCGAGGGTCAACATGACCAGCCCTACTCAAAAGTGCTTGAAGAAGAGAATATTCAATCTAATATTTGACAATTTTGAAACAAAAAAATACAATAATGTTAAAAGCAATAATAAGTATGTAGAATTAGTCTTGCTTGACAAAATGAAGAAAGCAAATTTGCCAAATTTGTATGAAAGATTTTATTACCAGGTTCAGATGATGGACATGTGTTAAAACTTTCAGTTCAGCAAGAAACTCTCGTGTCGCCTGCATGTCCATTTTCTTGATTGCAGCTCTCTGTACCCAAAAAAACGGTGTTAGAATCAAAATGGTGAGATACTTCAAGTTTATATAGTATTGGAAATTTGAAGTGAAAGCGTATGATCATCTTCCTCGAGCATACATCTAGTAATGGACATCATACAATATTTATTGACCAATTATCAGGCAAATATCCAGAAAGAAAGATGAGGACCGTGTCAAATATGGGAGTCAGACCTAGCCCCACATTCAGGGAAAAGGTAACTTAAAATGAAGTTAACCCGCTACTTATATCTAATGGTGATTTAACAGAGAAAATGAATGAAACACAGACAAGTGGTTTTCATAAAGCAGAGAGAGAGGGAGAGGCACCAGCATCTCAGTCTTCCGTGAACATAATTTTATATGAAAATGCAATGACAAACCTCGCCTCTAAGCTCAGCATAGTAAACAGCACCAAAGCCACCTTGACCAATCTTGTTAGCTACACTGAAGTCATCTGTAGCTGTTGCAAGCTCTTCATAAGAGAACTCGACGGATTTATCAACGGTTATACCAGTAAGGCCTTGAGCACCTTCGGCAGCAGAAGCAGAATCCGTTGACTTAATTGTACTACCTCCATCAGCTAAATTTAAAAAGAGCAGTAGGATTAATGAACTAAAAAGCAATCAGCAGAAAGGAAGTTCATTTTTAAAAGATGAACAAAACATGCATACATGGCAGCAAAGTAAAATAACGCTCCAATTGTAACTTGTACATGGCAACTCCACAGTCTTACTGACAAAGAACAAAAATCCAAAGGTAGAAGGGGAAATAAATCTGCTCTGTGTGTGTGTGTGTGTGAGAGAGAGAGAGAGAGACCACTGGCTACTCGCTGGAATCGATCATCAGATGGCCTTGAGAGCAACGCTTTTCTCCTCCTATTAATTACAAAACATAAGTAACCAGTAAGAAGTAACACTGCAACTACCGCCACAGCTATTCCACCAACAGCTCCACCAGATAATCCTGTTTATAAGAAGCAAACAGTAAGCTTGTCCATTCAAAAGTTTCCAGCAGCTGAAAATGAAGGAATTTAATAACGACCCACCTGTGCTGCAAAAAAAATATCAAGGGTGTTGTTAAAATTCAAACTTTGGAGGAAACACAAAAGAATCTTAGCACTACTTAGATATCTCAGTATGCTACCTGGATGAGAAGGGCCGAAAGCTTCCAGTTAGATCTGCATAACATTGAAAAGTTTTAGCATGCTAAAGATAATTAAGCCAACTCAAATTTGAACAGACAACTCAAAGAATGTAGACGTTTTATACCAATAGATTTCTTTTTACTGATTAAAAATTAATGGAATAATATTTACATTAATCAGCTCAATTTATTATTACCCTATCAGTTTAAGGAAAATGCACATCATAAAAAACAGCAGAGTGAGACTGCTACAGGAAATAAACGTATGTCCGGGTTGAATGGATCATGGTTCAACTCTATTATCCTTGCACTCAAGATATCCAGGACCATCGAAAATTGTATCACTCTTGAAATTTTTAATAGTAAAATATGAGATGTCAGGAGTCATGTTTTAAACTGAAATGAAACTTCCTGATTCTCTATGACTACAGCTAGCAATTTTACAAAACAATTGGCTTTGGACAAACATCATGAGCATTTTTTGTTGGAAAAAAAATGAAAACGTAAGATAAGAGTGTTTCATATCCCCAAAGAGGAAATAAATAAAAAAGAATGAAACTTGTCTGGAACTTCAAAAAATTATTAAGAGGTGATAAGAAGGAGAAGTAGTAGTAACCGGAAACAGATCAACAGCACCAAAGTGGTTATTGGCAATGAACTTGGCACCAAGCCCATTCAAATTGACCTATAGAGCACCAACCATCCATTTATGAATTGAATACTAAGCAAGAATGTTTAAGTTTTCTCCAATAATGATTATTTTCCCAATTTAAACATAGACAAACCTCAAATCCTTGATGGGTGCAACAAAATTTTGTGCACATTGACAAATGAGAGCGTCACTCACACAGTATCCTAATGAATACTAAGTATATAATTTCAATTAGCATCAGAGTAACCATTATAATTAAAGATTCGCATCTGATCACTTAATGAATACCAAACTTTTGTGTGGTTTGTATATGTGTCATCGAATGCATTCATTCACAAAGTACTTCCTTTTGTAACATATCAAAGCAAGACAACTGAACCAAGTACCAGAACGCACCAACATTAGACAGTTTGAAGACATCTAGCATTGCATTCTCAAGCTCCAAGCATCAATCATCATATATACACAGGCAGACAGGAACCTAACTAATAAATTCAGTATGGTCAGTCCAAAACTTTGCTTTTGCTAAAATACCATGATAACACTATCTGGAAAAAGAAGAAGCCAATTCTGCACAATTTTTGCACTCAACTAAAACATGAAAAAATCAAGTTTATGCATCAATGTCACGTCCAATTTCTTAACTACAAAATCTACAAAAGGGCAACCCAATATTCTCCCACATAAAAAACACTAGCACTCCAAATTGAAATTAGTACAAGAAATCACCTTTTCCAGGAACAAACAGCAAGTCTCTCCCACTAAAATTTGCCGCGGGATTATAGCTCCTTATCAAGCTTGAACTCAAATTATTAGTCTGAGCCACGGTCTCATAGCTATCACCAGGCCCCACGGGCCAGGTAATAAACAAACCATAGTCTTTACTCACATCCTCGTCCCCACAAGAACAATTGACAGTAACATTCATAAACCCATTCGAGGGAACATTAGTTTCCGGATAAGAATTGAATCTTCGCAACCAGGGAGTATTAGTCAAGTTCGAATAGACGCTACTCGACACAGTATCATAAGTATTTCCGGTAGAGATACTATAATTGAATATATGGGCTAAGAATTGATCCTCTATACAATCACATGAAAAAGGGATGTTGATTTTATCCCCGGCAATCACAGTATCCTGGTCCGGAACTGTCCCGGGATTCCAGTTCACAATTTGGGCAGTTGAGACGCTGAAAAGCTGGGCGATTAAAGTCAAGTTTGAGAACTGCGGGACAAGGTAGCTGGCTATGGCCAGGTCACAGGTCCTGCTGCAACGGGAAGACACTGGGTGAGTTTTGAGGGAGATTGAGAGCAGCACAAGGGATAAAAACAGGTTTTTTGGTATGGGTTTGGAGGAGAACATCATGGTTGAAGCGGGTTCTGGATGAGGATTGGAATCATGAGTGATTCGGTGGGACGAAGTTACAGGATGATGAAACTGTTGGTTTGAATATTCAATTCTTGTGGGGGGTGGGAATGGTTGACTGCGTCTAACTGAAATGGTAGCTTTGACAGCAAAGAATAGACCAAGTTGTGCTGTTCAAAATGTGGATGTTGGTCTCCATCATTTGAACAGTAGCAGTTATTAGGCCAGACCCCATGTTAAATCTTGAAGCCCGTTTCATAAGATAAGTTGTCAATCAATGTTTTTTTTGTCACATCACATTCTCATTAATTGCAATATTGTTACACTATTGCATCAAATTTAGATTGCACAATATCTAACTAACAACTAAAACTAATATATTTATACTTGAGCACATTGTATGGCTCACACAATATGAGATGAGTATCCCGCAAGTGAACCTGTCAATCCAGAAAGTCTGAGAATGATGTTCACGTGCCATAGCGGGTTGTTTGACTGGGTTTATAGGTGTTTTACTTATAAGTACATTTTTTGTATTTGGTAAACTCCAAAAAAGTACTTATTTTAAAAGTATAACCTATTTTTAGGGGAAAAAGCAAAAGCTCGTCTCCTCTGCTTTTAAAATAAGTCAAAATAAATCAGATTTGCTTATAAGGACAGTTTTATCAAACTCACTCATTGGCAATCTGCTACTCGAACCGTGCCTCCAAACTTCATCTTCATCGAGTTGCATCGGCTTTATAATTTTTGCCAGGTTGTTGCTTGATTTCTCCGGTCAGGGAGGAGAGGTTCTATCAAAAGGGTTTTGAGGGCACTCTATTTTCTTTTGAAACGTACCAGTACTGTGTTGCCTCCATATTTTATTCAGGTTTGATAAAGGTAATTCCCTCCGAGTTTCCACAACTTTGTAGTTCTAAGATTTAGCCTCATAACCATATTAGAGGTTATCGCTGAATTTCTCCAATCAGAGGTGGGGAGAGACCTAAATCATGCTGGAGTCGCAAGATTGCTAACTATAAACATGGAAACAAAAAACATCAAAATATCGAGGTGAATTAAAATGATAAATTAAAATGAAGTTATACTGTCTTCCAGATAAGCCAATCCATAACCCACAAACTTCTCAAGCCTAGAAATAAACAATGACAAGGGAGCATTGCCCTCCAAACCCGTCGTAGATGTGGTGTTGCATGCCAGTGAAAATCGGTATGCGCCAGAAAGATCTGTTCGTCTAATACAAATTACTGCAGAAAGACTCATTTTCTTATTTTTCAGTGAGCTGGGCTATGTACCGCCACTGAATGACCCATTTTGACTGCAGCCGCAACCCATCACCATTGCTAAACAAGACATTTGGGGTGTGTCCAATATCTCATTTGCCCAACGTTGTCCGCCGATTCACATTGTTTCTCCGTCGCGGCCACCACGAGATTATCGTAGCTACAGTCGACCACAACAAATATTTTCTAGATGGCGATCTCTGTGTGGAGTGGGGATGATTTTTACGGTTGGGCTGAATGGAACTCTTTAAGAGTTAGATTTAGAAGCTGGATTTCAGGGAGGGGCAGGGCGGTGGTGAGGTGGCAGCGAACACCATTCACTGTTGTGAGATTTCAGTCACCGTCGAGAAATTCTAGTCGTCGCTGTGAGTTCTCCTTCTTAGCACGATAATTGTCTTATTCTTCCTTTTCGTGCGACGGGAGCAACTCCACTAAATTCTTATATTACTGACATTGTTGTGAACGACGTGAGTTTTTCTTGCAAGTATTGTTTGCCCATTATAAATGGCATGCCCGACAGGGATATCACGCTCGCCAGAGAAGTCCCTACTACCAGAGATCGCAAAGGAGACCCTCTCATCGGCATCTTCACCTAGCACAGGAGGCCTCAATTTCTTCATCGGCGATAGCAAATTCTTTTGTCACCGAGCGACAACCTGATTTTGCTCATCCATCGTGAGGAGCCCGCCGGTAAATCGCGAAAGAAATCGTCAGAGATGACATTGCAAAATAATCAATGCCTGCGTCATAGCCTCACCTAAACTCTATTTAGAGTTCTTGGTTATCATGCATTTCCTTTGAATTGATTGTTGATTTTAACTTGATGAATTGGTTAGAAATGTGTTGATATGGATTGTCTGTATAATGGAATGTTAGAAGTCAAGATGAAAGTAGCTAATTGATCCCTTGTAATGTGTGGCCCAAGAACATGAAATTAGTGTTTTTAATTATGTTGTGATGTTATGAATTGATAGATGAATGTGAGAATGTTGAATTCTTTTTCATGTTATCTTGAAGTGGCTAATGAAGGGGAACTCTTGAATATTGAACTTTCTTGATAACCCTTAAGAATTATGTGAAATGCTAAGATGTGTAGGACATCATAAATATTATTAATTCTTCTTGCATAATGGGATAACTTTAGGAATAGATAATCTAAGGCAGTCATTAGTGAGAAATATGAAGAGATGTCAAATTCACTCTGTATAGCTATAATTAAGGAGAATAGAAGGATCACCTCCACAATAGGTAATCAAGAGGTTTATGATAGAGTGAAGGTTCTATGATCAATGCTAGGTTTCGAAGTGGAAGTCAATTGTATCCAAGGTTTGGCATCTTTGTGTTAAAACTCTCTTTCTACTTATTTACATCATAAGTAAATCTTTCTATATGCATGAACCCTTAGGAAAATACCTCTTCTCTAGTAGAACGATCCCTACTGCCATTATCTCCTTAATTGTATCATAGGAAACCATGAGTGTTATAAATTGTATATTTGAGAGGTACGACGATGACCTCCTAAATTTTGGGGCCGCTATCGGGGAAGAGGTGTGTGTTTTTAAGTGTTTAAGCATATTTTTGTTAATATTACCTATTTAAATTTTCATTTGATTTTATATTGTGCTCGGAGACGTAATGTTTGAGTTCTTGTTGTATGGTACATACTTGATCCTCTTTGCAATAACCCTTACACAACGATCTTGAGTTGAAGTTAACCCATATGAGAGAATGAAGGCGCTCCTTAAACTGTGTGGATGTTAACACTTCTACAACCCATTGTGAGGAACCCACTATCTCTATGGAGAATTCACAAGGAAATCCCAACATAGATCCACCACCACCACCTCCTCTACAAGGGTAGGATGTTTCTATGAGGGGGCCTATGACTCCTAATTTTGAGCAACAACATATGTGTCTCACCTATCTGGTGGTTGGTCCTAATGGTTATTTTGAGTTGAATTTGCAGTTGATTCATTTGTTACCTTCTTTCCTTATTAGGCAAAGAGAGAATCCTAACAAGCATCTCACTGATTTCCATGTGGTTTGTTGTGGCATGATTCCCAAAGGGGTAGATGAGGAGCTCTAAAAGTTGAAGGCATTCCCCTGTTTTTTGAGAGATGCGCAAGAGATTGGTTGCATTATCTTCCATCCGGGAGTATTCATTCTTGGATTGAGTTAAAGAGAAAATTTCTCGCCAAGTATATTCTGGCTTCTAAGTCCACTTCCATGAAGAAGGAGATTAGAAACATCATCCAATGGAATGAGAAGTCCTTCTATGATTATTGGGAAAGGTTCAAGAAGTTCCTATCGAGTTATCCACCATGGTTACTCAGAGGGCGACTTAGTATACTACTTCTACAATGGTTTACTATATGAGGAGTAAAAATTGGTGAGAGGAGCTTGCAATGGTTCAATAAAAAATATAAAAAAGAGTTTGGAGGAGGTTATGAACTTGTATGAGGAATTAGTCGAGGAATCAAGATCTTTTAGCTTAAGGTCCGATCTTTAGGGGTGGGCAAAAAAATCGAAAATCGAAAACCAAACCGAAAATTGAATAATCCGAATTTGAATAACCCGAACCAAATTTAATATTCAAATATTTGAACCGATTACATAGCACAAACCAAAAAAAATAAAATGAAATAATGTATTCTTGAGATTGTAATGTAACTGGTATCTAATTGTATGGCTATTATAAGTTTAAATACTTGAAAATATTGATTAGAAAAGGAATCTACGAAAATAATTCTAATTAAAATTTAATTCTACCCAAAATAGGAAATAAAATTCGTACAGTGACGAAGAAACTATTAAAATCTTATTGGTATTTCTTTGGCAATGCATCTCTGGCTATTTTTGCCTCCGCCACAATCGTAGCTTGGTCCAGGCACGGCTACGGATTCTGACGATCCTCTATGGTCATCAATTGTTCTCTTCTTCGTCTTTAGATCTTCATTCCGAGATAGACGGTAGATCTTCCGTTCTTCATCTCCAACTCATTAAATCTTCAATATTCTATACATTCTTTGATTTCTTCATTTCTTTGCATTAAAATTGGATTGCAAAATTACAACAAATATGTGCCTAGAGTAACTTTAAAGTATACTAATAATCACTAGTTGTGCAATACAAAATATAGCATGTCAGATATTATGGGTCTACCTAAGACGGTTGGTAGGTTCAAACACTTATCTAGTCATACTTATTTTTTCATTCAAAAGTTTACAATATTCGCTCAAAACTTTGACCAATTGAGCTGGATGAGATGGATGATTTGTCAAATTTGATATTCTGCCTTAATGCTAGTTAGCTCATAATCCTTGAAAATAATGGTCAAATAAGTTTTTTATTTTAAATTTGAAGAGTTATTTAATTGTCAAGAAGGTTGTGGGTTTCAAATCAAAAAAATCAATAATAATATTTATATCATTAATATATACATATATATATATATATTGGTTTAACACCTATTAGTTTGATAGATGGATAGATATTCTCAAACTATAAACTTGAGTAAATTTTTGTACTTATGTTATTTCAAGAAAATACCTCTCAAACAACCTCCCCTATATATCACTTTAATTTAAGGGTAAATTGTACTTTTGATCATCGAACAATTTTAAATAATTTTTTTAATTATAAAATAAAATTTTGCACGGTTTTGATTATTAAATTTTCCAAAATACATAAATTTGATTACTTTGACCGTCGGTTTCGTTATTGTTGATAGATTTCACTTTTTACACTGCTTTTTTGTTCTTTTCACTTGTTAAAGGGTACAGATTGTGAGGATTTTGTGAAATTATAATACGTTTGGGCTAAATTAAATTATGTGGAACAACTTTCCACCTACAATCATTGATTTGCGCCACCCACCTCCGACCACTGATCCCCCTCACCCTCCACCCACCAACCTATCGCCACCTCCACCACCACCTCCTAATCCTCTATTGGTCGTGAGATGAGTTGTTCACAACTACCTGCAACTTGGTTGCCACTTCCGCTGCCACCTGCATCCACAACACAACCACCACCGTCAGTCTCACTAAAGAATTAATTCTCCACGCTATCGCGAACTCTTGCACTTTTGTTTTTGATCTCGATGAACTTTGTCTGGAATTTCTTCCAGTTATTTTATTGCACCTTATATTAACCACAAATGAATTGCGGAAATTTTTTATCATATCTGAAATTGTAAGAGTTCACCGACAACATCTCTCATGAATCTGCTTCATTGAAGTACAACAATGGTAACGATCACAAAGTTGAGTTCACTATCCTCGAAGGGCTCATATAGGTCAGACCAATCACCATCTTTACCATCCTTCAATTGGCCATACGATTGGGGTCCTCGCGACGCTCAACATTGTCAGAGCCAATCTCGTTGTAAATGTGAGGGAGTTAATAGGTGTTGTAGATTTAATAGCTATGGTCCCCAAAAGATGTCAGTGATTGAGCTATAGCACTTTTTGATTCAATGATCAAAATAAATTTTATTTGACGATCAAAACTGAAACTTTGTCATAGTTTAATGATAAAATATACTCCCTTTGTCATACACTACCACAAATTAGAGCTACCGTAACACTTTTCAAACAACACTTATTAAAAATGTTACAATAGCTTATAAAATGTTATTTAAACCTTTGAAAAATGATACATAAATTTTGAAAAATGTTGCATTAGATCTAAAGCAACATCACCTAAGGTAATACTTGCAAAATTGTTACAATAGGTCCAATTTAATTATTATTTTTAACACCTAAAGCAAAATTTTCAAAGTGTTACATTAGTTTTAGTTTTTAGTAGTGATACTAAATTGCACATAATTTATTTCATGGTCACCAAGATACATATTTGACTTTTAATATCTTTAACTATGTATAACAACAATGCACAAAATGTGATACGTAGAAACAATTTATTGTAATGAATCTAGGAATATACTACGATAATATTATTGTATATCCATGATTAAATATTGATAACCTTTTCTTTTTTTAAAAAAGTAAATGTTTTGTATAGTTTAGAATGAAAGAAATCCACTTTAATCCTCCGTCCCAGATCAAATTGCACAACAATCATTATTACGTTGTTCAAGAAATATGTTTGATCATTAATATATTTAACTATGTATAATAACGGTAAATAAAAAGTTGAAATTTACAAATTACTTGTTACGATGAATTCAACTATATCACATACAATAATATTGCTACTCATATATCTATTCAATTATATATATGTGATCATGCTTTGACAGAGAATAGTATCCAAAATTTAAATGTGCGATTTGAGATAAGATGGAATAATTATTATTTTTAAATAATAATGAAAACTACTTTCTACACCTTGACTTCGGTCTGTCAGGTGTCTGGTTGTCTTTTATACAAGATTATTGGCGTATCATCACGCGTTGCGCGATGTTATTAATTAAAATATTTAAAATTAAGTTTTATGTACATTTTTTTCTTACATTTAGATTGAAAACAAAGAATTTTATTTAAGATTTTAAAGTTTAGTCATCTAAGAAAAACTATATGAGTTATGAAGTGAAACATAAATTTAGTTAGAAACCATTAAATATTGAATACAATAACCACTCCAAGACAAATTAGGCACAACAGTCAATTAGATTCAGCTCTGTGGTAGGACCCAGACACCATCAAACTTCATTCAAGCAGCCGGTGGAGGGACCCAAACTCCACTCCAGACTTCAAACCTGTATTTCAAGCATTATATGCAATG
Organism: Rubia occidens; assembly: GCA_032360425.1. Lineage (NCBI taxonomy): Eukaryota > Viridiplantae > Streptophyta > Magnoliopsida > Gentianales > Rubiaceae > Rubia > Rubia occidens. The sequence goes on from JAUOBV010000011.1 coordinate 6,315,454, forward strand.
TAATATGATAGGAACCTAGTATAAATAAGTGGCCTCATTCCATAAGAAGGGCACGCTGAATCAGCCCCTTCAGAAACATCTTGTAAATCCCCACACTCTACACTCAGACTGAACCTCCCATAGTTCATCTGGTTTATAGAATAGATTATGTCCCTAATCCTGTTTCTGTACTCAATAATAATAAATTAATTCAATCATCAAAGTATTATTTCAAATTCTGATTTGTTTACTGTTTATTAATTTTTTACTGTTCATTTTTACTGATCATAATTTATAATGGGTATAATGATTAATGTTTTCATTAGTGTTTCTATTATGCATAGTGTTTTTAATAGTATTTCCATGAAATCCATTATATATAGTGTTGTTTCCGTTATGTTTAGTGTAGTGTTTCCAACGCATTTCCAATATGAAGTATTTAAAGTGCATTGCTTCCATTATGAGTAAAGATCCTAACTAAAATGGTATCAGAGCCATGTACTTTAAAAGATTTTAATTCATCTGAATATGAATCGGAAAACCTTTTTCGTAAAAATAACTTATCAGGAATTATTAGCCCAAAAGTCTGCCTTAGGTTGCATTCATCTAGCGTTTGTCAGTACCTGGAGCCAAGTAAGACCGTTGGTCAGCCCATTTGATATTGTAAGGGTGGTCCCGACAAGGTATAGATATGGTTCCGATAGATGTCCCCAAACTAAGTGCATACTAGAAGCTAATTAATCCCAACATAAGTTAAAATGATAAAAAGGGTTAGAAGATTCTTATTTGGAGAATCAGGTCTTAGAATTGCATCTTCATCATCAACATCCACCATATTACAAAGTTATGAATTACAACAAGTATTACCAGGCAGCGGCGGAACTGCACCGGCTTGCCCCCCAAACCTCCGGTGACTAGGGTAATATACCCCCCAGCCCCGCCCTTCCTAGCCCAGCCCAATCCCGCCCCTCCTCAAATTTCCTTCTAGTTCCGCCACTGTTACCAGGTCAAGATGTTAATAAAATATATATATATAATGAATAATTTAATTTAATAAAACATA
>JAUOBV010000011.1:6358883-6369338 GCA_032360425.1 Rubia occidens
AGAAAGTGTCAAGAAGGTTGGCAACAATAGACACCCTCAACTTTGGGTTAGTTTCAATAATAGCTTGCACGAAAATAATCACTTCCATAACAGATGCAACATTGCTGTCCGCCAAGAAATAGCCCAAATAGATGAAAAACAGTGTTTGTTACCTGTAGGAATGTAATTGCTTAAGAATGAATGGTTTCAATGAACATTTGACTATACTGACAATTGTTTTCCAGTTGCCTACTTAAAGTTTTCACAACTTCCTTTTTAAGAGCCAAAACAACCCCAGTAAGATTGGGGGGGGATGATCAAAGAAATAAATATATCAAGAGTTTTCTTTCGAATGTTAAGGTTTGGGCTGGAGAGTGGCCTAAGTAGACTAATTATTATTATATTAACTATTATACCTTTGTCGGACACCTTGAGTTGACTGAAACGATTGAGGAGAATGAGCTTGACATTGTTATTATTCTGAAATTCAAGTAGGTGGCAGAAGGTATCAGCAATGTTTCTGATAGCAGTAGGAGCAAAAGACAATGAAAGAAGGATTTTAGTGCATTCATAAACGACAGCAGTAGAAGGCACAGTTAGCAGAGAGATAATAAATTTTATATACTTTCCCTCCTCTTTTTTACTTGTGTGGTAAACTCATATGAACAGTTTTTCATTGCCACTTGTTAATTTAGAAGAACCGAAAAATAAGAAGTTACTATTGAGGTAAAAAAATTATTAAAAGTTTCTCTTAAATATTTGTAAGATTGATAGTCGTTTTTGTTTGTGAATCTAATTGAAGTATGTTGTTAAAGACATGCATAGTAAATAGGATAAAGAAATACCTGTGCTTTTGAAAATCAGTTAGCTCCAAAAAATTCCAGCAACTCCAAAATGAAAATATGACATGAACCCCGCAAATCCCAAAATATGCAACACAAAAGACCCAAAAACTGTTGATCCAAAAATAGCCAGCACAAAATTTACAAAAGTACAGCAAGCATTGTCGCTTCAACCCATACATGGCAACATATGCGAGAGAGAAAGGAAAACATTGCAGATCTGAAAATGGGGAGCACAAAATGATGAAAAGAAGCGCAAATACTGGATATGTGAAAAGAACCTTGACAAATGAAGAGTTTTTTGCTGGGGATATGGTGAGACAGAATTGACTTCTGGAAAAATCCAGTAGATCGAAGATGAGAGGGCAACTTCAACCTATAAATCACAAAATAAGCAACATAGAGAGGCAAAATGCTGCAGATCCAAAAAAGGAGATGACAAATAAACAAAAGTACAGCAGCTACTGTTGCTCAAGTCGAAAAATTCTACAAACAGCTCCTCTGTAATTTACATCTGGGAAAAATTATAATTAGTAGGAGGGAACATACCGATATCATCTAACATTCGATCATGGGTTGACTCAAAGGAGCGCTTTAGAGCTGACTGCTCTCTCCTTCGCTGCAGTAATTCTTCCCTTGCGTCAGGTGATAGCTCAACATAACCCGTTCTCTTCTTACCATTTTTATGTGGTTGATGAGCACCCTCCATGGGAATTTTTTCCAGTGTAAAAGGAGGGAAAAATTTGACAAGCATAAGCAACGACACAGGCGATTTGACAATTGAAAGGCAGGAAATTGACGATGAAAATGAGGTTAACCCCACAGTAGAAACGGAGGGAGCTAGATGACTTGGTGGACGACTAAAATGGAACGCGGGGAAAAAAGCTCAGAAGAGACAGAGGAGGAACAGTGTGAAGGGGAGGTCATCAAGACGATGCAGAGATGAAGACACGTGGAAGGGAGAAAGCCTACGACGGCGACACAGAACGCAGAGGCGTGATCCAATTTGCTCGGATCCAGTAGAAGAATCGAGCAAAGGAAGACCAGTGAGCTGATAGCTAAAAAGGGGGAAATGGTGAATAGACAATAATGCCCTCCTAACCATTTAAATGGTTGGGGAATATCTATTCTTGTTTATTGTATATATTATACCTAGAGATGAACTTCCCAAAGAACTGGATACGATTAATTCTCTCATGTGTAAACTCGGTCTCTTTATCAAGTTCTCCTAAATGGAGACAGGTCAGCATTCTTCGTTTCTAATAAGATATCCAGCAAACTACAACTGGTAGTAAATAAACTTGAGAAGTTGAGATACACTCCCCTCAGTTTCCCTTTCAAGTATCCAATACTACAAGTCTTTATTCTTTCATGTATAGCTTCTGCAGAAAGATAACTCAGATTTTGTAGTCTAAACCGGCTCCGTATTTCCAAGCATCGAGGCGGCGATTCCATTCATATCTAGCCTTGGGGTGCAAATGGTGTATCGATGACCTAATGAAAAGGTTTAATCAGGACAAAGCAAGAAATAGATGCTGTCATGCTGATAAACAAGTGATTCTCTAATGTTTTACGCATCAAAATGTAGCGTAGATACCGAATTGAGGAGTCTAAGAAGGTGGAAAGTAATGAATAGTATCCCAGCATGAAAAAATGCCCAGTCCAGTCTAGCAGCACAGGTATTCCTACCTGTAAATAGAAAAGCATCAGTCAGGTTTAACAAAGCAAGATGGAGTGAAAAAGATCATAATCTGGAAAAAACAAACTGCCAGAACAACCGGCTTGCTTCAAGGTTCAAAGAGGAAGATGGAATTGACCTAGGAAACAAAGAAGATACAAATTTCAAAGAACATGAAGCTGCTATTGATGAATAGACAGGAGAAAACAGAAAGTAAATCTGAGATTCATGCCAAGTATGATTCAAATCGAGAAGAGTGTAACATAGATCCTCGAGATTTAGTTAATTTAATCTTATTAGTTTGGCCAAGGTTGGCTTTCCTGAAAATGAATTTTCAGGCTTCGTACATTTGAAACAAAGTTCACATGGTCAAATATACCAAGCATTTATAACAGAAAGTATACGAAAGTCCGGTGGTCAGAAACTGAGGTTAGAGAGCAGCAATGAAAGCATAGTTACCTGTTTGAAAATTGATGGAAGTATCTCAGGCTTGGACAACATTACTAGGCCCAATGTCTTCACCAGAGGTCCAAACTGAATAACATCCTATTTCACCAAACCTGAATGTACAGTTAGCTATCGATTCTTTTCGACATGCAAAGAAGTCATATGCATTAGACAACGAGCTGGATTACCTGAAGAAACGGTCTCAACACCGGATCCCCTAATTTCTTTACATAACAAGAAATTGGCAGGGGAAGAAGGAGAAAAGAAAAGGATGAGATCGTAAAAATATAGAACTTACATTAATATCGAGATTTGGGCAAAAGAAGAATGGCGAACAATTCATATACCCTAAAAACTACCTGCATGCTCTGAAAATTGGCATATAGAAGTTCGTTGATGAAGTCAGGAGAAACGTTTGGCTCTTTTTTGGCTGACATTGCTCGTTGAAACAGCCAAGATGCGCTCAAATTGGGCTACAACAACTTTCTTATCAGTAAAAATAACAAAAGAAGTTATGAAGTATGATATTATGACTAAAGAGGGAACAAATTACCAAGTAAGGATTCAACAAGGACAAGCTCTGATAATCCAGGAAGTTCCCATCAATTGCTTCATAAAGGCCTAAAATCACAGGAATACGTGACAGAAAGAGTTAGCATAACTCTTCTTAAAATAACACAAAGATTAGATGAATGAGATTGTTAACTGGCTCTTAAGTACAACTCTGAAAGAAACAAAAAAAAATTGAATTATTCTTGTCCCATGTTCAGTATATATGACCATAGGATTGGAATTTACGGAAATATTGCATCTTTTACATGCTGAAGCATTAAAACATTGGAAGATCATGTTTTTCCCTTGAGGACCAAAACAAATAGCAGAGACACAATAATTGTATAAAGGTAGCATTTTTACAATGATCACCACTGTATAAATGACATATATAGCATGTAAGAGAGACAAGATAAAAGATGTCTCCATTGTGATTCTTCCAAAGTTATGCAAACCCAAGTAAAAAGTTTCTTTTTGTTTAAACTTCACCTAGTGATAGTTTAGGTGATAGAGTTTTCAATACGGAAATAAGAGGAAGTTGCTTTCTGAAAAATATCCCATCAATGACTTTTAATTATGTAAAAAACACTATTAGTGATGAGATTAGAGTTCGTTGTACTAGTTTTTTACATCTATATTTTAAAAAGTGAACGAAACATGCCTTCATTGTCATTTGGAAATATAGGAATGATAAGGATACATGGCACTAGGCAACCGAGTTTTATAAGGCCAAGGAAAAGTTCCTACCTTCTGTTAATCTACCAAGGTGTCTGGTCAAGCTCCCAAAACCACCAAAAGACACTGGAGACTGTATGCCACTGGCATCCCCGAACTGTTGGGAAAAGATTCACATAAATTTCTCGATATGGTGACAGTATAGTATTGTAAAAAGCACATGACTTAAAATACCTGTACAATACGATTATAAGCAGCTGGCAATGGACTGCAAACCGTGTTCAGGTCAAGTCAAAAGAAACAGTGTCAGTCACTGCCAAACTGATTATAGTCAAAAGGCATCGATCAGGTGCACAAAATTGATTTAAAGATCGATATACACAAGTAGAAACTTAATAAATAATACATAAAACCCTGGTGCTATGACCTGTCACAATAGGTAGGAAAGATGCCAAATATAACTCTCAGGATCTGCATGTCATCTAGAGATATGCCCTGTCAAAAAGCATGCTGTCAACACAGCATATTCTGAAGTAAAATAAAAATAAACTCTGACTTTCTGCCAACGAACAAGCAATAAACAAGCAATAGTAGGACTGATATAGAGAAAGCTAGCTAACTAGTAAAAAGACACCTGCTGAAGTATTTTTACATGGTGCTTCAGGATTTATCATGGCACTAACTAGATAATCAATAACAACCTGATACTTTGGCATCAAATCCCAGTAATCTTCCAATAATTCTTCCAATTTCGGACATCCTGGTTGAGGATCAACATAGGTAAACATATAGGTAGTCCGATCCTTTGGACCTGAGCCAGCTGGGAAGGCCTGCAAAGAATTAGAACAATGTTATCTGAAACTAGTAATTAGCAAATGTTCAAACTGAAAGGTGAAAACCATAACTAAGTACAATAATAGTGATCATCACCTCCCAGAAATATTGAACTTTTGACTCTCCAACTTCCTTTACGGAGGCATTGCTGTAGATAACATCACTCCTTAAATTTTCCTCAAATCCTCGACAACAGGAACCAACCACAAGGCAAACACCATCTGGTTTCCTACCACGTCTAATCTGCAATATTTCTGTGGGATAAGAAGCATTTGAAAGCTGGATTTTATATTCCTAAAACATAAGTACTCAGCAGAAGTAAATGATTTTAAGTGGATGGCCTGGACTGAAATAACTGTCCTTTACTTTCTAGCGTCAAACGCAAAGCAAAATAATTATTAATGCATACTTCTTCTTTTCTCCTTTTTTTTTTTTGAGAAACCACTCAGGTTGCTCTTTATTGAAGGGAGAACTACAGTAGGTTCCTCTAGCATAATCAGGGAGAGTAGAATATACAAATATCCCAGAATAGTAAGAAATCACAGAGTGAACCAATGGGTCGTGATCAGATTCCTACTGTTTCAAGTTCTCAGTTACGACAATCAACATAAAGAAACTGTGGGCGTATCACCCAAATCACTGGTTGTTAATAAGTCATGCTCTTTTGCTAGGGGTCATATTGAGACGAGAAGAACTAAACCATAAAGACTTGAAATGAATCTGAAGCTAATCTCAAGAAAGTGGAGTCTGACCTGCTTTACAATGGGGGAGAAATTTCCCATAGCATCAATTATGAGACTTGAAGACAAGACCTTTCCCCCAGATAGCTCAAGAACCTGAAAGAAGAAGAAGCATATTAATATCAAAGAAAAATTACAACAAGCTGTACGCAAAAATCAATAAATAAAGTTCGGGTAATGTAAGCACCTATTTACCTACCAGTTTCATATTTGGCTCACCAAGGTATACGTGGTGTACATTTTTGAGGCTCTCTAAAGTACTCTAACAATGATCAGGTTTCCTCAGGTTTCAAGAACAGCCGTACCTTACTCAAGTTAACACCCATCCATGGAAATGTGAAAATGAAAGACTCCCTCCGTTCAATTTATTATGGCACACTTTTCAGTCAGTTTTCTCAAAGCATGTTTGACCATTAATAACTTTTGCTACGTATACTAATGTTAAGTAAAATTTTGATATTTGGAAAGTACATGCTACGAAGAATCTAACGATACCTCACATGATAATATTACTACGTATATATTACATGAAACTTATGGTCAAACGTGACTTGAGAAAGTTGACTGGAAAGTATGCCAATATTAACTGAACGGAGGGAGTAGATGATTCTGTTATCATTTGAATGCTAGATAATTCATTTTTAAAGAATATGCATTTGAAGTTTAAATGCATGTCGCAGCTACAGCCTAGAGTAGTAGCCAATTTCCCACACCCACTACAAGCACTACAATCTTCTGTAGCATCAATATCGTGAAAGTAAAAAAAGTAACTTATCTAACAAAGCTAGTAACCTTACTGCTGTATCATCATATATGCATATGCTACAGAGACTGTATCCCTCCAAAATGACACCATCAAGGGATTGAAAACGTGTTTTCATGGTTTCAATTAGCTTAGCTGGCCTGCATTGAGATAGAAACGCAGGAAGATACATGAAAGGTTCCAAACACATTAAGGTAGCTTTAGGTCAAACACTGAGAAATGACTAACGTCACAAATGAACAAAACTAAAAATGAAAACAAAAAGATTACCGATGCAAGATAAGTTAGTTAAAATAGTCAGATTTTGGTTTCGATAATAAACAATGTACACAACAACTGGTAATGTGTACATTCTCTCTCTATACGTGGAACTAGTGTCAAATGTCCATAACGTGAAAGGAGATACATTTCTTGAGTGAAGACCTTCGCATTATCAGTTCTTTTTTCTCTCTTTCCATGGATGAACTCCTTGTCAAATTGCTCTTTTAGAATACAAGGAAGATAAATTTTTGTTTCAAACTTGAGTCCTATCATAGTTATATGAAAGATGCTTACCATTTTTCTTAACCTCACAAGAAAATAGTTTAAAACTACACTTAGCAAATTGGCAATGCAGCAAAATTCACCAGCCCGTAAGAAGTAGCATGCATCTAATTTGACACTTGATACTGATTCTCACAATAAAACCCCATCGGAAGTGGACATACAAAAATAAATAAATAAATAGATCGTGAGAACAACTTACGAAACACCAAGATGAAGAATATCTTCAACCCAAATTTCCCCCTTCTCTTCAAATCCACATCGGTTCTGCATATATTTACATAATGGTTACAAACATTGAACCAAGACGCAATTGAGGGAATAAAGCCTCAAAAAAGTGATCTTAATGTGCTCTCTTCCCATCTCCACAACTTAAGAGAACACACATACAGGGTTGAATGAGGCAGCAACAGCCTGGTCTATGTCATCTTCTGTTAAGATACCAACTTCTACAAGTTCCAAAAGCTCTTTTCTTGAGATGTTCCATTCTTGTTCCCTCTGATAATGAAACAAGTGTCATGCAACTCTTTACCGACTACATAATCTGTTATCATTCGCGTGTAATAAAACATAATACCCCCTTTAACAGATTCCTCTCGACAATTCCAACACGTAGACCTTTGGAACTCAGTGCCGTAGCAATGAAAATACCCAATGTACCACCACAAATGACGACATCAAACGTATCCTCAATTTTCCCCGCAAGCTCAGATTTGCTGAACAAACCAGGGATAGTTGAAACTACTTTCTGAGGTTCTTGGACAACTGCAAGCAAAGACTTTCAAATCAGCCTTTACATCATAATCTCAAACCAGATAAAACCCAGTGAATGCATATATCGAATAATCAGCAGCTAACTCCAACCACGAACCCTCTGAGGCAGAGCAGATGCTAGACCATAACTGGTCTAATCTTTTCAAAGCATTGTATGAGTATGAACCGCCCGCACCGCCAACTTCCCCACTTACAGAGATGCTCTCCATAATTCTCTGCACAAAGATTAAATCTTTCAATACTACAGATTTCATGAACATCTCCATCAACCTTAAACCCATTAACTTCCCTGAGCATAAGTAAATAATTTTGTGGGCACGTATGAGCAATATACTCCTCTGTCCCATTACGCACTTTCACTACTATTTCTTGATTTGGCAATTCTTCACAATTCAAAGACTACACTATTCGTTCATTCTCTCTTACATTTCTTTTTATTCTATGTATTTCATTCTTTTGTTTCAAAAAAAAAACAAGAAGGGTGACCTGGGTTCTGGAAGGAAGGGCATTTGGTAACAGGGAAATGTTCTTTTTCCTCCAAACAGTGGAAGCTCCATAGCCATAGCCATAGCCATAGCCATAGGGGCATCCAAATACTCCATTTTCAACTGGTGGGGGATGAAGCTGAAGCCCCAGCATTCGAATTCAACCAAACCTGATAAAAATAAAGAAATGAAACACCAAAGAAAGTTTGAATCCTCTTCAAAATGAGTTGGTTGAATTTGCCACTTTCTTGCAGCTTAACTATGGTTTTCGAATCCAAGAGGGATGGATATAAGAGTAGGATTCGGACACGTAGAGTGTCTCATATCCCACCCGCCAACCAGTCCCATCAAATTACAAACTCGGACGTGCGAATTTTGCCACTCTACCTCCGTCTGCCACTTCATCTTTCCAAAATATTTATTTAATAAATATTTAATTATTCATAAAATGATTTCTAGCACCAAATAATGGGCACAATTTTTTTTTAAAAGTAAAATGGGTGGAGGATATTATATTGAGAGAGTAAAAAATAAATTTAGTGGATAGAATTAATCAAGACTTTACCAAAAGAGGAAGACCAACATAAAAAAACCATTCAAAAAAAGAAATAGTGTCAATATAAAATAAATTGGAGAGAGTAACTAATTCCTTCGTTTCATTGGGTGTACCACCATAATTTGGATTTAGGTGAATGAAATAAGTGGATAAATTTATATATATAAAAGAAAAGATAGAATGTGTGAATGAATGAAATTGAATGAATATTGTCATAAATTAAAAGTATGTCAAATTCAAAAAAACAACTAAAAAAAATATCGCATCCAATAATATTTATACTACTACGTGGAGTATACTAAATCTAACAAACTTTTTACCAAGCATCATCATCTTCTTTTACCACATTATCATTCCATATCGTTCATCTAATAGAGATGGTCTCCTATGAGACAACCTAAACTTTATGCAGGGGTCTTTATGCAATTCTAATTATATTCTAGCTCCAGGGACCTATCTCTAATAATTTTATAGGGATCTATCTCTAATAATTTTACAGGGACCTATCACTAATATTTCTTCAGGGGCTTTTTTTGTCCAATTTTTTCCCATCATTTTCCCGTCATCTGCAAAAAAATTGAAAAATTCAAAATAATTGTTAAAAAATATTTTTAAACTACAAATACTTAATATGATCATCAAACTAAAATTTATGAATATCAACAAAAAAATAGCAGAACATCAACGAAAAATCATAAAACATCAACTAAAAAATTAGAGAAAAATTCAAAATAAAACAACAAATAATATATATATATATATATAATCAAATAAAATCGATAAAATTTTGAAAAAACGTCGACTACAACTAACAAAACATCAAATCATAAAACATCAACAAGGATTCAATTATCAATTTTTAATTTAAAAAACTACAAAAATCAACTAATATCAACTAAAAACTAAAAACATCAATTCCTATCACATAAACTTCACCCCGAAATGAAAAACGTCAACATAAGGGAAAAAACACTACAAAAAATCAACCTATGTCACCCAAAACTACAAACATAAACTCGTTTCACCTAAAACTCACCGAGAAAATGAAAAATATCAACATGAGATTAAAAAAATATCGATTACAAAAGTTTTTAAAACCTCAGACGGAAAATGAAAAAACATCAACATATATCACCCAAAAGCTACAAACATCAACTCATAGCACTTGAACCTCATCCCAAAAATGAAAAATATCAACATAAGAAAAAAAATACTACAAACATCATCCAGAAAATGAAAACATCAACATGAGAAAAAAATAAAAATATCTACAAAAAGCTACGATACCTCAAGAGTATAAAATATTCACTAAAAATCATTAAACGTCAACAATTTTTTTTTAAAAAAACTACTAATATCAACTCATATCACCAAAAAACTACAAACATCAGCTCCTAATACCTGAACCTCATTCGAAAAATGAAAACATCAGCATCAGAAAAATAACACTACAAACATCAACTCATATCACATAAAGCTCACACAGAAAATAAAAAAACATCAATATGAGAAAAAAGACACTACAAACATCAACTCCTATCACTCAAACCTCACCCATAAACTAAAAAACATCAACAACAAAAAACT
>JAUOBV010000011.1:6480595-6493494 GCA_032360425.1 Rubia occidens
AAGATAACAAAGTAATATGGATGTTTCATAATATGTATTGAGAGGTGGAGTCATATGTAATCACTACTGTCTTATTTATAGGGAATTTTGTGGTGCACTTTTTTGAAATTAATCACTCAATATGGTACACTTTTTAAAAATTACTAGAGCTCTGACATCACATGTGATGGTGATGCACATGAATAATGTCATTTTTCCCACTTTTACTTTATTTGACAACTCACCTACATCAACTTTTCAGAAATTATAGCGATTGGAGCATCCCATGTGATGGTGTTGTACACGAATAATGCAATTTTGATCCATTTTTACATGATTTGACCACTTAGTGTGGTACACTTTATGAAATTATTGGTGCCCCGACACCGCATGTGACGGTGGTGTACACGAATTTCGTCCCACTTTTACTTGACTTGACAAGTCACCTACATCAACTTTTCAGAAATTTTTGGGGTTAGAACATCTCATGTGATGGTGTTGTACACGAGTAATGCAAATTTCATATGTTATTACATGATTTGACCACTCAGTGTGGTACATTATTCTGTCATTATTGGTGTCCGACATCACATGTGATGGTGGTGTACCGAATAATGCAATTCCGTTCCACTTTTACTTGATTTGACAAGTCATCTACATCAACTTTTCAGAAACTTTGGGGTTAGAACATCCCATGTGATGGTGTTGTTTACAAATAATGCAAAATTCACCCGTTATTACATTATTTGACCACTCAATGTGTTATACTTTTATGAAATTATTGGTGCTCCGACATTGCATGTAATGGTGTTGTACACGAATAATGCAATTTCATCCCATTTTTACTTGATTTGATAATTTCCCTACATCAACTCACTACCATAGAGACACCCCTCTAGCACCAGGTTTTTTAAAACTGGTGCCCCAAAAAATTAGTACAGGTTTTTTAATTAGCACCGGTTTTTTGAAAATTGGTGTTAAATTAGCACCAGTTTTTTGAAAAATAATGTTAATTTTAAAAAAAATCGTTGCTAATTTAACACCGGTTTTCAAAAAAAAAAAAATTGGTGCTGACAATTTTAAAATTCAATCTTCCCGCCAAAAACATCAAAAAAGTTGGCCTAATTGTTTTTTAAAGTTAAAAACCGGTGTTAATTTTTTTTAAAAACCGGTGTTAATTTTAAAAATCGGTGCTAATTTAACACTGATTTTCAAAAATATTGGTGTTAATTAAAAAACTTGTGTTAAACAAATTTAAATTCAAAAAAATTCCAAAAAATTCATGCAATAGGCGCAGCCATTCGAAGCTAAATATTTTAAAAATTCAATATTCCCGCCAACATTTCAAAAAAATTGCCAAAAATATCATAAGATTCCTGCAGCTGCACGCAGCCGCTCTAAGCTAAAAAAAATTTCTTGACTTTTAAAATTGTTCATTTCTTTTGTTGACTTTAACTATAACTAGGTTGATTTAAATTAATCAACCTTTATTGACCTAATATAAATAAGAATATAAATATTTAAATAACAAAAATCATGTATTTTGGAGCAATGGATAATGGGAAAACATAATTTTGGACCACATCGTAATTTTCCAAAATTGTGTACAAGCAATCAATGTTTACTTTCGAGGTCCTTACATTCACTCATACATGCCCAAATCGCAAAGTCGCAATCGTATATTATTCAATTGAATTTCGGTGTCACCAATTTCGTGATTCAACAATTCTAAATTTCTTAGAGGGACCTAAGTGCAAAAGGTAATTTTTTTACTCGTAACTATAAATTGAAATCCGCTTGAACGTTGTACTTCCCTATACACCCCCATTTTATTTTCCAAATATGTAATGAAATATTTATCATCGATCGGGCACAAGAACATATCCATAATCCTTTCCGATTTCTCTTCCTTACTTATATGTAATCAACTCTAAGTTACTCTAGAACATCTACTAGAACTTTCCCACAATTCACCAAAAATATATATTATTTAATACTTTTATATTTAGGTAAGAATAACAAAAATCATGTATTTTGAAGCAATAGATAATGGGTAAACACAATTTTGGGCCAAAGTGTAATTTTCCAAAATTGTGTACAAGTAATCAATGTTGATTTTCGAGACCCTTCCATTCACTCATACATGCCTAAATCGCAAAGTTGCAATCATATATTATTTAATTGAATTTTGGTGTTGCCAATTTTGTGATTCGACAATTCCATTTTTTTTGGAGGGACCTAAGTGTAAAAAGTAAAACTTTACTCGTAACTCCAAAATGAAATCCGCTCGAACGTGGTGTTTCCCTATACACCCCCATTTTATTTTCCAAATCCGTAACGAAATATTTATCATCAATCAGGCACAAGAACATATTTGTAATCCTTTCTGATTTCTCTTCCTTACTTCTATGTAATCAATTCTAAGTTACTTTAAAACATCTACTAGCGCTTTCCTAAAATTCACCCAAAAATGTGATATTTATTATTTTATATTTAGATAAAAATAACAAAAATCATGTATTTTGGAGCAATGGATAATGGAGAAACACAATTTTGGGCCACAGTGTAATTTTTGAAAATTGTGTGCTAGTAATCAATGTTGACTTTCGAGGCCCTTCCATTCACCCATACATGCCCAAATCGAAAAGTCGCAATCACATATTATTCGATTGAATTTAGACGTCGCCAATTTCGTGATTCGACAATTTCAAATTTCTTGGAGGGACCTAAGTGCAAAAGGTAAAAAACTTTACTCATAACTCCAAATTGAAATTCGCTCAAACGTGGTGCTTCCCTATACTCCCCCATTTTATTTTCCAAATCTGTAACGGAATATTTATCATCGATCGGGCATAAGAACATTTCCGAATCCTTTCTGATTTCTTTTCCGTACTTCTATGTAATCAACTCTTAGTTACTTTAGAACATCTACTAACGCTTTTCCAAAATTCACCAAAAAAATAATATTTATTTAATATATTTTTTATATAGATAAGAATAACAAAAAGAATATATTTTGGAGCAATAGATAATGGGAAAACACAAATTTGGGCCACAGTGTAATTTTTTAAAATGGTGTGCAAGTAATCAATGTTGACTTTCGAGGCCCTTCCATTCACCCATATATGCCCAAATCGCAAAGTCATACTTGTATATTATTCAATTGCATTTTGGTATCTTCAATTTCATAATTCAACAACTCCAAATTTCTAGTAGGGATTTAAGTGCAAAAAGTAAAAACTTTTCTCGTAACTCTAAATTGAAATTAGTTTGAATGTAATGCTCCCATATACATCCTCATTTTATTTTTCAAATCCGTAACAGAATATTTATCATCGATCGAGCACAAGAACATAACCATAACCATTTTTTAATTCTCTTTCTTACTTCTATGTAATTAACTCTAAGTTATTCTAAAACATCTACTAGCGTTTTCCAACATTCCATCAAAAAAAATATTATTCAATATTTTTATATTTAGGTAAGAATAACAAAAAAAAACATGTGTTTTGGAGCAATGGATAACGGGGAAACAGAATTTTGGGCCAAAGTGTGATTTCCAAAATTACGTACAAGTAATCAATGTTGACTTTTGAGATCCTTCCGTTCACCCATACATGCCCAAATTGCAAATTCACAATCGTATATCATTCAATTGAATTTTGATGTCGCCAATTTCGTGATTCGACAATTCCAAATTTCTTGGGGGACCAAAGTGCAAAAAGCTAAAACTTTACTCGTAACTCCAAATTGAAATACGCTCGAACGTGATGCTTCCCAATACATCCCTATTTTATTTTCCAAATCCGTAACGATATATTTATCATCGATCGAGCACAAGAACATATCTGTAATTCTTTTCGATTTCTCTTTCTTACTTCTATGTAGTCAACTGTAACTTACTCTAGAGAATCTACAAGCACTTTCCAACATTTTACCAAAAATATATATTATTTAATATATTTATATTTATGTAAAAATAACAAAAATCATTTATTTTGGAGCAATAGATAATGAAAAAACACAATTTCTGGCCAGAGTGTAATTTTTCAAAATTGTATACAAGTAGTCAATGTTGACTTTCGAGACCCTTCCGTTCACCCATACATGATCAAATCGCAAAGTCACAATCGTATATTATTCAATTGAATTTCGATATCACCAATTTCGTGATTTGACAATTCCAAATTTCTTAAAGGGATCTAAGTGCAAAAGGTAAAAACTTTACTCGTAATTCGAAATTGAAATCCGCTCAAACGTGATGCTTCTCTATACACCCCCATTTTATTTTCCAATTCCGTAAAAAATAACTAGTGTGATCAAATCCGATAACAAATCAACTCGTACAAATAACGACACGATATCAACCCGGCCCGAAAAGAACCCGATTCAATCCAACCCGATCTAACCCGAACAAAAAATTAGACGACAATAACCCGACACAAAAATAAATCTCCCCGACCCGAAGAAAATAACTGACCCGTTTCAAATTGACCTGACAGAAACCCGACCCGACCTAACTCGACACGGGAAAAAAAATCCAACACGTATCAACCTGACCCGACAGTAACCCGACCCGACCTAACCCGACCTGAGAAAAAACTCAAAACGTATCAACCCGACACGCCCCGACAACTAAAAATTGACACGTTTTTAGCTCGACTTGTTTTAACCCGAACCGTTTCCAACCCGACACGATTATCCAAATTGACACCACTACCTGTAACCCTTCTGCTTACCAATTCTCCAGCAAACCATTCCGTTTATTGTAGATAATTGTACCAATCCAGCTATGGACTTTTCTTGGTTTCAAATCCCTGTCTGAGACTCTCCTAGTTCAGCCGCCATCTCCCATTCTTCCTGATGTTTAATGCTGCTGCATTTCTCAGATTTTACTTTTAGAGGCTCCAAGTTACAGAACTGCTCAATCACTGCATCCATATAGAAGTGCTCTGCTCTTCATGCTTCTCCATGACAGTCCGTGCCGTGAGATGTTCCTCTCTACCATCAAAGCCTTTGCTTCGCCAAAGAGTCCAGCGCGTGACAGAAGCATTGCCATTAATGCAGAATTGGATATCTTCGGGGCAATTAAGCTGTTAAGGTACTGTCGACCCTCTTCAACCCTGCAAGCAGAGTAAAAAGTATAGACTGCAGCCAAAGTCACTAGGTGTTGCTTTTTCAGTTGAATTTCCGACTATTTCGCGTTACACTTGTACTCCAAGATTCCCATATGTCCCGAGATCCTAATCGTCCACAAGACATCGTTCTTGACCACAACATTCAGCTCAATCTTTTACCCCACCAGATGACCATGAATGTCTTTCCCAGTTGCCTCCATTCACTCTCGCACAAGCTGAGAGGACATTAGAAACCGTGAAAGCAGCAGCTTTGATCCCACCTTCATTTGTCAGCAAAAGCAAATTGAACTCTCCCTTCTTCACATACCCGTAAATCATGAAATTCCAAGGCACACCATCCCTTCCATCATTAACATTATGACAATCAATGTACATTTTCACCAAAGCATTCCCCAGCAGAAGATCAGAACATAACAGGAAGTTCTTGGTATTCTGATCAGCACATTTCCTGTCATGTCCAGATTTCAACATCCCACTGCACGCCCTGGCTTGAAAAATCAAGCAGAAAAGAAATGACAAACAGGATAGTTCCATACTCTCCCCATTTGGAGTCCTCTTTGTAATACTAATAACAATCTCAGGATGTGAACTCTAGTTTTAAGATGAAAGCAATAGTTGCTTTCCTCCTTACATTTATACAGGACTTAACCATATCAAGTAACTCTATGACGACACAACATAGAAATTTTGCTATTATCGGTGATTTAGATCAGTGTAAAGGGATGGGAAATAACCGACATTCCTTCCAAGCCTACCACTTTCAGATTTAAAGACAAATAAGCAGCACGGAAGAAGAAGAAAACCTCTCCAATCTAAAGTGGAGAAATAACAAAGTAGAACCATTTAGTGGTACCAGATTTGAGGGCCCTTGAGGCAAGGGTACTTCGCCTTTTTGGTGAAAAGAAGTAGCAGAGTAGAGGCAAAGAGAGAGATTGAAGAAGTTACCTGCTTATCACGAAAATAAAGATGAAAAAATGCACATTAAGTCGGACAAATTTGAATGATGAAACACTATATCTCCAATGCAAATACAATTTCATTCAAGCTCCAAGGGATAATTAATAAAATAATTCAGCAGAACTAGTAGAGCCAACAATATTATATATCATCTATACAATCAGGAACCTTGGGAAGGGAGTTTCAAAAAACCATGGGGTAGGAGTCTGCTAGCGAATGTCAGTGAAAAACATAACAAAATAAAGGCCTTCATTGACAAAAGATGGGATATTACAACAAATTTAGGAAAGGAACTCCAAAAATTCAAGAAAAAAGTAAAACAGTAAATTAAACACTGAAGCTTGATCAGCAAATAGAAATGTTGTTCAGCAAACTTCGTGTATTACAGTCAAATTGCAAAAACACAAGATGAAACTATACCAAAATGAAGCATGGATTAGGACTGCATCATAAACAACTCAAAGAGTAATAGCCAAGAAATATAAAACCCCAATCATTAAAATCAGGGCTAGATACATATTAATAGTGTAAACTTCAATCTGTGAGTATCTGTCCAAAAAGAAGAGGGTCCAAATATACTTCAACTTCATAGCCTAGCATGCAACCGATCAACCAAGAAAAACACACAACAAAGCGCCCACAGAAAGAAGGGGAAAAAAACTCCCTAAGAGTGAGGGAACACCGTTGCACCTGTTTTGACATAGCAAGGTTGGCAACGAAGCAAGGAAGCTAGCAGTGCTGAATGCCAACTGATGATGGAATTGGAAAACGACCACCAAGGCCCGTGGGGGAGGAGACCTGGGTTTTAAAGAGCAAAAAGGCACCTAGGCACGAATGAAAAAAATCACAGAAGCGCAAAGCACAGCCACTTATTTTCATGAAATGTTTAAACAATGACACTATACAGCTAACAAGCATTGAATAAGAACACCAAGTAGTAAAAATTGTTGTAAATGGGTCAAATTCAAACAAGAAGAATAAAGTTTTCAAACAGAACCCGAAATCCTTCATTTTAAGAGGTGTGACTAGACCCAAAATCCTCAATTGTGGCTCTAAAGACCGTCAGAATTATCATCATCTACACCAAAAATTAGCTATCATCATCACCACCAAACTCCAGATCATCTTCAACGTCTTTCATTTCCAATCTACGCTCCCATTGGAGAAGATTTGTTAAAGAGAAGACGTTGGAGCAGATATGTTGAAGAAGTCAGAGGAAGAGACGAATGATATTATATAACTAGGTCATCAGCGTTCTTTTCTTCCCAAAATTGGTCAAAACAGGTTGAATCTTGTTTTAAACCCTAACAGTTTACACATGATATCAAAAAAATACCTTAAGAAAACTTTCTTACTGAAAGCACGCCCTTCCAGGCTTCTGCACCTGGACGGAAGTGGCAAAAAGAACCGGAAATAGAACACTAACCAGCACCCCTATGTGCCTCGCTTCAGGCACACTTTTTATAAAACAGATGGAGACAACAGCATTGCCACTCATGCTTAATTGCAGGAACTGGTGCTGATCATCACAGAGCAGGCATCATTTTTGGGGGATATTCAAAAGGACGGGAGAGAAAGTTGGATGGACTTCACTGTTCTCGAATGCATATTCTTTTTTTAAGTTTAAAGTGTGTTTCAAGTTAATCAAATGTCAAAACGGACTAGATTTTGATTGAGATTCATTTAAAAGAAAGAAGAAGAAAAAACCAAGAGTAGAATTGAACTTTAAAAATTGTCACAGATACAGAGCTCCTGCACATTTCAGCTACTCACCCAATCAAGATACATAGACAACCCCCACAACTAATGTGAATTTGAACTCTAAACAAGTAATCTATACTTTGACACAGGGATTATGTTGTTCACTGCAAATGCCACCATATATGGTTTTAATTCCACTTCCATCAACGACAATTAGTCAGCCGCGTGTGTAAGATTTGCAAGACCAATCATGCATGTGCAAATTAACTGAGCAGCCCTTGAAAAATAAGTGCATGTAATATGTATTAACACATGGCCCGAAACAGCAAGGCAACTTTACACTGCTAATCTTCCTCAATTAAAAGAGGTGTTTATGTTATAGACTATGCCGAAGAAATAAAAGGTGTGAAACTAACTTAGAATTGCCATAAAACTTTTAGAACATTTCAGGTTCATAGCTGTAGCTACCATAAAATAGGATTTTCCAGACATACAAATGCGAAATTAAGTTCTGTAACAGTAACAAATTAAGGAATAAAGTTGTTCATATATTCCCTCCAGTAATGCAGGTATCCATTTATTCAAAATCATAGAGAGAAACAACCATCCATTCAGGAGAGAGCAGAAATAAAATGGGAAAGCAACTTAAGGAAGCAAAAAATGAAGGACAAAAAAAAGAGCCAAAGATGTAAGAGACATGAAAGACCAATCTTTCTTACCATCTCAATTGCAACTTCATAACCACTGAAATAATCATGAAGAAACCTTCATATCACACCATCAAGGATAACAAAAAAATTCCTCCAGTACCTACGGAGAAAGATTCATTTGAAAACAGAAGAACAAAAAAACAAAATCCCATGGGAATTTCTAAACAGTAAGTACTACCTCTACTGCTAAAATTCATTTTAAATCAAAAAACTATTGTACCTAATCTCAAGATCTTGAGCCATATCTTCTCGGCCGGTCTTTCGAAGTTGTTTAAGAACCTTAACATAAACTCGAAAATTAGGCCTGATGTCCATGTCCATCATTTCAATCATAATATCTTGAGCTTCTGTAAGATATTCTTTCCCTAGATAAAGGTCTGCAAGCAAACTGTAAACTGCTGGGCCTGATTGTTGACATTTGACACTAGAATCAATCACATAGTTGTGCGCATCTACGTATTGTCCTGCTTTGAAAAAGGCCTTGAGAATTGCAGAATGGGTACTTAAGCGAGGTAGAAGTCTGTTTTCTGTCATCTTATTTAACAACTGTTTTGCAATATCCAATTTTCCAGCGATGCATGAGTTGATGATAATAATTTCAAAAGTTATTTCATCTGGATGAACCCCATTTTCTTCCATCTCTTCCACCAGGATACACCCATCATCAATTAAAACATTCCTACACAAACTGCCAAGCAAGTAATTGTAATTCTTGATAGTGGGACACTGCATCTCCTTTATAATGCCGCGTGCTTCTTCAAGATGGCCCCTCTTGCATCTGTGGCGAAGCAATATGTTGTAGTGTGTATCCTTTCTTTCGGTGATCTCTATTACAAACTTGGCCATCTCAAACAAACACAGATTACAGAACATCTCAATTAATGCAGAAATTCCAGAATTACGGCAAGAATCACCAACCTCATCCAACAAACTCAGCACCATTCGCACTGAATCCATCATTAGATCATTACTTGAATTGGACAAGGATAAGAAGGTAAAGGCAGTTTCATTAAGGCAAATTTTTTCTTCTCTAAATTCAAGCAACAAAAGCCTCATGGTTTCAAAATCGCCCAAACATCCACAGTTACTAACAATTAGGCTGCAAACTTTCGCACTGGAATGCCACTTTGGATAGCTACGCCGCAGCCATCTGAAGAACCTCAACCCAGAAATCTTCTGGTGATTCAAAACCCAAAAAATCTCAGAGACAGTCTCGATTCTACGCACTGAACCGGCCAAATTCAACTTGTACTCCATATCTTCACTTCCATGGTTAATTATTTCCACTATTTTCGAGCTTACAGAAGAGTATAACTTCACTATATCACCATCAATGGCATTACAACTACGTTCCAAAGTAAAAACACCTTCGAAGCTGTTGCTCCCTGGAGAATCCAAAGTCCAACTGGAAGACGTAATGGAAAAAGATCTAGTCAAACCAACGGAACCGGAAACCTGCCAGACATTACTGCTACTGCTACACTTTAACTCGGACAATTTCTTGTAAGGTGGTGAAATGGGGTTGAAAAGATAGAAACTTGAAGATAGCCCACAAAAGGATTGAGCCAAAGAATGCATCTTATGAGGCGGGCAATATGAGGGTAATCCATTTGAAGGCCGCCTTTTCTGTAGGATTCTTTCAGGGTGACATTCTGAAAAGATCAAAGAGTCAAACTGACAAACTGAGGGTGTCCTATATGGCCCTAAATTCTTCTTGATGTGGGAGATTCTTGAAAATCCCATCACTCCTCAGAAGCAGTCTGAGTAATTCCTCTAAAATGCAATCCTCAAAACTTAAAAAACTTCAACAATTACCAATAATAATTGTAAGATGCCACAGACAATAATACCTATTGAACTCTTTCAAACCACGTGCCTTTTGCTTTGAGAGATTGGGTGCTATCCCGCCATCAGTTGAACAGCCCACTCCACTCCTCAAGCGCCTGCGGAGCTTTAACTATTTTTGAAAAGTTGACGGATTCGTAGGTTGACGGTGACGAGACACGAGGGCATGAAAGAAACATGTTCCCCTTTTGCAATTTTCCGGCAGCGTCGGTTTCTTTCTTTGGCTTTGTCCTTCATAGTTTCTCCTCTTTCTTTGCTTTTTTTCTATATTAGTTTGGCAAATTATTGGAAAGAAAAGGACACATGTAAAGGCGGGGTAAAAGTATAATTATAGAAAAGTAAAAGTTTTAGTTGTAATATTAAAAATTTATTATGTAACTTATAGTAGTTATAAGTTTGTGACCCGACTAATATAACTTATGGAAAGATTGTCTTTCAGAAAACGGACTCTTTTACTTTTCACAAACCTAAGTGGTTTTTTAAGGAAAATGTACAGCGGGGATTATAAGGAATTTACATTCAATTTAACTAATATTTATTTATGTCCAACATATTATAAATATTCAAATATATATATATTATAAGGATATTTAAATTATATGTCAGTCAGATTAATAGTTTGTACTATTACAGATCAGAAATTCAATAAAATTGTAATATTGCCCTCGGAAATATCAACTTGCTTTCTGAAAAAATCATGATCACTTGAAAAAGAGATGCGTATCAAACATCATATCACTACGTCAAACAAATATCTTCCACAACCATAAAATCACTTGATCCAAAATACGCTATGTGTTGCCCAAACTATAAACATCTTAAAAAACACAAATTGACGCATCTAAATAGATGGAACCCTAAGACAAAAAAATACAAACAAAATCACAAATAAACAATTTGTACAACCATGTCCTTGCAATGCGCATCTTTTTACTACCATATTTGTTGTTTCATTTCCAATACTTAATGTGTCTAACCATATGTTGTGATGTTTTTTAACGATTTTTTCCACTAAAACCATGTGTTCTATAGTTAACTTCAATGAATGTCCTTAGTTGGATTAGGATCTTTATCACTACCAATATGATAGCTCGCAAAGCTCCACTCAATTGAGAATACCATGGAAGAAGAAGAAAATTTTAAGGCAAGGAAAGGGGAGACAATAGTACAAAGTAATCCCACGTGGCAGTGAAGGAGAAGAAGTGGGGGTAGAGCAACTGGGCCATAGAAATTCCTAGGATTAGCAACTACTTCCTCTGCTTTTCTAACATTGGCTCCTTTTGACTGCAAAATTTTTCAAAGCATGTTTGACCATCAATAACTTTAATTGCATACAATAACACACGTCATGTTTGGTGTCTTTGGATTCTCCGTAACATATAGTTTCTAAAAAGTAAAATTTTATAGTCCGTTATTGTATGAAATGAAAGTTATCGGTGGTCAAACTTGCCTTGAAAAATTTTCAGAAAAAAAGTGAGCCAATGTTAAGAAACCAGGGGGAGTACGACTTAGGTGGAAGCAGAGAATCTGACATTTTCTAGTTATACTAATTCAAAGGCATGACCTAGATTGGGCTATCCGCTTTTGAACTCTTGTGTCTACACCTTTTTTAAAATATAAATTTAATACTTTTTTACATTAGTTGGTGATATTTTATTAGCTTAATTAATAATTTTTAAATTATATTTTCATTTTTAATGATACATTAGCTTTTACCGTGTCAATTTAAAATTAATATCGATATTTATTTATCTAAATATTAGATTTTGTTTAATGAATTTTTTATTTGTTGGTTATTTTTTACTTGCCTATTTCTGGTGTCTTCTTTCTTATTTTTAGTGTTTTCAAGACATGAGATTGTGTCTAACTATCTCGGTCTTTTCCTTAGATTGTGCGTCCACCATTTCATGGCATGCTCAAGTGTGAAGTATCGTAGTCTCCTTGTCAATTAGTGTCCCGCTATATGTGTGTGGGTCAAATGCAGGATAATGTGCATATTGTAGTTGAGGCACCATATCATGGAGCGAACTGTTTTGGATGGGAGCGAAGTGATATGGTTGTCTAATTTGCCTTGTTTTTTTCGTTGGGTATTTCTAAATAGGTCAGTGTAGATGGGTTGTATATGCACCATAAATCTCCCAACCAAGAAGTTATGTGAATGAAGTGTTAAAAGAACTATGAGACTGATGTGCATAACATGGCTCTCGGGAGGATGAATATGCGAAAAGTGAGGAGTTGATATATGTATGGTTATCCGTTTCGAAGTTTCAGCATGAACGAAATCATATGATTCTTTCATCAAATTTAACACTTATCAACATACTATTGTCTCCTCACCCCCACAGAGAAATCCACTCACATACAAATTTTTCGGATATATGAAAATACCGTCTAAGAGGGGGCAAAATCTTGGGAAAGACCGTTTTTCCATAAATTTATGGAAAAATGGGTCTTAATTATAATAATAAAATGTTAAAGGTCTTAATTGCAATATTAAAATTTTACTATGCAACATGTAGTAGTTATAAAGTTTATAACCCGATTCATACAATCCAAAAATTTTATTTTC
>JAUOBV010000011.1:6566655-6578146 GCA_032360425.1 Rubia occidens
GGTAATATTGGTGATATGTATTATATAGAATGTTTTGACGTGAAACTGCTTAGAGGTCAGTACAAGGAGTATAGAGGAAAATATATTTTTCCTGTGTATTGCTACATTCCGAAAAAAAGTTAAGAGAAGATTAAGGAGATTACCGATGAAGAGGCTATGGGAATAAAAGTTGTGAAGTCCACTGACCAGATGAAGATGGTCAAGTTTGATTCTGATGGCGCAAGAAGGATTGAGGAACCCAGGGCTGTGAAACCCCCGGTGATAATGATCACTGACAACAATGATGAAACAGAAGGTGCTGGGCATGTTCCAACATACCAGCAAGAAGATTTTTCTGAAGAACCAATGGATGTTGATTCGAGTGAAGGATTGAATGATCAGAATGAGTTTGTGCATGAAGAAGATAACGATGATGCTGAAGGATTAGAGACGGGGGGAGATAACCCTATGATTAAATCTTCCAGAACAGAGGAAGCCTCTGAGCATGTTCCAACACAAGCTGAGCATGTTGGAACACAGTTGTATGAGCAAGAGGATGCAGTGCATGGTGCTGATCTTGGCTATTCCAGTGACGAGGTGTTGGACGAATTTATTCAAACTATAAAGGCTAAAAGAAAGATTGGCAAGGCTGAGAGCTCAGTGCCAGTCAAGAAGGCAAAAGTGGTTGGACCCTCACCCAAGAAGAATCAGACAAGGACAATGGTACCTCATCCGCTAGTAAGTTCTGCAAATTCTGAGAGCTTTTATACTGCAAACTGTGAGAAGATATATGAGGTATTCTCTCAGAGAAAAATAATTGTTGAGAGGCATGTAGACCTTGTTGCTTATGAACTGAGTGGATTCACTCATTTTTTAGAGCTGATCGGGCTGAAGAAAGCAGCCACAAGTTTTCAGGATTGTAATAACCAGTTGGTTTGTGAAGCTTACTCGAACATAATGGATGAGATTATAGAGGACTCGCCCTGGTACAATCGTGTATATGTCAGAGGTAAAATTGTTAATTTCTCGGCTGACAGGATCAACAAACTTCTGGGGCTGAAAACACTAGAGTTTGAAGGGATATTTGATGATGCTATGGAGGTCACTGATAACCAAATCATGACCGAGATTTCTGGAGGACTGAAGTCTTCTTGGGCAGCTACTGGGTATTCACAAGCATCATGCCTAACTTCTAGATTCTTTGGGTTGTATCAGGTTGCAGTCAACTGCTGGATGCCATCTTCCAACACGACTACTCTGACAAGAGAAATGGAAAAACTGATGTACTGTGTTGGAACACAGCGGCCGGTAAACTTTGGCCTTCTCATACAGCAATCTATTGTTCTATAACTCCGAAGGCCAAACAATCTCTTATTCATCCTTGCATTATCACGGCACTAATCAGAAGTCAGCGAGTCAAGGCTAGGTCAACTGATGAAACCATTGAGACAGAGGCTCTAAAGTCAAACAAGAAGACTTTTGGCTTAAGGCAAGTTCATTATCTACCTTGGAAGCCCAACTCTGGTCTCGCTCGAGACAAGGAGACAATAAAGTGAGATTGGATGCTCTGAATGCCAGGCTTGGCTTCATTTCAATCCAACTAGTAGCTCTGGAGGCTGAGAAGAAGAAGTTGGAAGCTAGGAAGGCTTCTTTGGAAGACTAGAAGGCTGACCTGAATGGGATTTTTTTTTTGTCGGACTATGTTCCAACATAGTTAGCTTTATTTCAGGGGGTGCAAGTTCTGGTTTTTCTTAGTTTTATTCTTCTTTGGCATGTTTATTTGGCCCCAAAGGGAGAGAATGATGTTTGTTTTTGTTGGGTGTTATTTCGGTATTCTAAATTATTTGGATTTCTGGATTTCTATGATGTGATTATTAATTCAGAATTACAAAAGCATGTTCCAACATAGATGGATATTCTGGTATTCTGGTGATTGTGATTGGAATTTTTCTTTTGGTTTTTATATTCCAAAATGGTTTGGTCCACAAAATGTCAAAGGGGGAGATTGTAAAGTCATGCGGGATCTCATGGATTAATTGATTAGCAATTTGTGAACTTATGTTAAGAAGAAAACTTACCATGTTGGAATATACTCCGAAAGCAGATTTGTGAGACAGAATATTGCGGTGAAATTAATTTATGGAAACTTGGAGTTTATGCAATATTTAGTTAGTCATGTAGAAGCATGCTGATATTATGGTAAATCCCTATATTTGTGGAATTTGAATTGAATAAATATTATGGGATATTTGTGGTAAGGAAAATCTCTTTATTTATGGGATTTGGATATGCTTCAAAAGCAGATTAGTAATATTATGGAGATAAGTATGGAGCTATTCTGATCTGCAATTGACTATAAATGGAGGACATTGTACGGCTGCAATATACACGAATTAAACAGGGAAAATCTGATGTATCGAGAGTATTTGCGAGGAGCCAAACTGACCATGTTCCAACATACACGACATGTGTGCTAAAGTTCGGAACGTATGCATTAATTCTTCGGGAGGAGGAGATCCAGCGTCGACGAGTTTCGAGGTCAGAGTGAGTCTGATAAAGGCAAATCGGTAGTAAGGGGAGCTTGCAAAATTCACGCTTAGAATTAGAAAATATAAGTATTCTTGTATGGTGTACTTTGTACTATATCTTTCTTATTAGTGGATTTATTCTGAACTGAGTCAAGCCCCGCAGATGTAGGTGGATTTCACCGAAATGCGTAACCAAGTTGTGTATCTCGTGTTTTATTTACTTTACATACTTGGTTAAGTTAGACTATGTTGGAACATAGGATTACTAATTATGATAAAACGGTAAAACCAGTTTTTTAATAATGATGCCTCATATTCATCAAAAGTATATCTGATTAAAGTGAAATTTCAAATTATCTCATTTGCCTCCAGTAATTGGTCTTCTGTAGCATCCTCTGGGTAGTCTTGTGGGAATGAGTTGGCGTTGCTACTCATTGTCTTGGTAACCAGAGGTCAGCAAAGTTAGAAAATTAAACTCGTCCTTAATCTGAGAAGATCAACGAACCAAGCAAAGAAACATATTTAACTTGAAAGACCAGATGGTGGATCGAAGTTTGTAGAGGGAATACAAACTTATGCATTGTCAAATATCTTTGATATTACTCCATGAACATGAAAATTATTCACAAGCACCATAGTTTAGATAAAGAAATTAGCTTGGAAGCAAACAAAAAGTAATTTATTGTATGTTGATCCTCAATTCGTTGCAGAGATGATACGTTGATGATATAGAAAATGAGGATGACATAGGCAACGGCCATGGAGGAATGCGAACTTTCCGCTTGGAGAGGTAACACCGCAGAAAAGTTTGACGTTCCTGAACGCCAAACTTTTCAGTCCAGTGCAAATGTAAGCAATACATTTGCGTCTTTTTAACGTGTGAGTTTGATGTCGATGCAAACTATTGAAAGCACGCACTCGTTAGCGGGAGCCAAAAACTCTTGCAAATTGGGGAGAGGAAAGAAGTGAGGATGAAGATGGTTCCATTAGGGCAGCTAACTAAGCCAATAAATAACCATTCCAAAAACAACTTACAGCCATGGCTTATTCATCAATGTCCAAACCTAATGCACAAAAATGCCTTTCATTCCTAACAACTACTAGGGACCATGCTATTAAGCATTGCCACAAAAAATTGGGTCACTCCTCATCCTCTCAATGCCTTCTTCTAACATGTCATTTCACTAGAACTAGAATTGGGTCTGAAAAAAAGAGTCCTACTGTTTTTAATAATAGAAATGAGGCTCTAATTTTGGGACGGACGAAATCACTAACTTGAGAGTTTCTTCTCTATGTAGGTGGGAAGAATCTGTTGAGATTAAACGGCAGAGTGTAGAACTCTTCGTTCCTGTTATCACCTCTGAACGTCCTAAACTTCACCCACCAAGGCATCCCTCGGTCCTTCTTTGATTTCTCCACTTCTACTGTGTTGTCCAGAAACACCGCGATGATCAATGCTACAGTTGGTGGCGAGGAGAATATCGTGTTCAAGAATGCATTGAACTGTTCAACCACAGCAAAACAGGAAAAGATTGATCAAGGTGTACAATATAAGGCAAAGTAAGCAATTCAACCATTCAGAAAAGACTTACTGTGTTGTTTACACATAATAAAAATTATTTCTTGAACATGAAAACGAAGGTTTGGCACGATAGATGATACTTACCCATCCAGCATTTGTGCGAACAAGGCCATGCCGATTACCTGTCCAGTATTCATCAAAAAATTGAGGGATGGAAATTCCAAGAAAGAGGGAGAGACCAGTTATGAAGAGGTTTCTCATAGAATTCATGTTGGTGAACTGAAGAAATGATAAACCAACAGAACCTGCAGAGAAATAAGTAACTCTTTATTAATACGGGGAGTAAAGTGATACAAAATGTCAATTTTTTGCATTGATCATGCGTACCTACAAGGCCAAACAGAACACAGTATAACGCGGCATAGATAGGGAATGGAATTGATGCAAAAACAGCTCCAAATTTCCCTGCGAGCAATAGATTATTGATTACAATCAATTTCGGAAGATAAGAACTTGGAGAAAGGAAGGAAAGAATGAATTTTTGAGAAATGCACTATAGACATTAGTTCATGTTTCTAAGAAGGTGAAGATGCCAACCAAAGATAGCGAAGAATATCATGAAGCCTGCAGAAATTTGAACAACTCGGCGACTCCCAACTCTAGTAAGTCCAAGGAGCCCTATATTTTCACTGAAATTCAGATGTCAGAAATTTGGCAAAGACAAAATATGTAAAGGAAACAGATGATTTGTACATTATAGTATACATTTCTTACACAGATACAGTAGAACCAGTGCCAGTCCCGAACAGACCATCCAGCAAAACACCTATTCCCTGAAAGAGACAAGTAATCTCAAAATCACCCAGCTTTCTAGGACATGCAAGTGGATTAAACAACTTAATTTCATGAATTTATGATGAATGAAATTGCCAGTTTAATAAAGTTGTTTCGTATTTCACAATTTAAATTGTATATGAATTCTAGTAAATTTGATACTGATAGAACCCCATGACAAGATATGATACTCATCGTCTATTTTGTTTTAACTATAAAAAATGCATGCTCCGTTCACTTCTAAATATGCAAACAAAAACCCAAAAATACAATCAAGTATTCCGTCTAAAAGATGATGATAAAAAATATATAAATAAACCTTTGCAACTTTGAAAATCAGCTCACCTGCCAACCGATACCACGGCTGAGTACATAGGCAGGTGGTGGAGTGGCAATGGCTAGGCGTGATGCTGCCTTGTATGCAGCGGTGGACTGAAAATAGAAAAGGAGTGAAGATGAATTCAAATAGGGAAACTACTTATATTATGAAATTTTGGTCAGAATCTTCAGAGTTAGAACAAACTGTGATACACGAATATAAGATGGGCAGTCTGTTACATGACTAAAATAGTAAGATAAAGCATCAAATCAGTGAAGGTAATAAACAAGTTTAACTATATCACAGCAAGTAAATCCACCAATTATTCTCCTAACTCTGGAATGCAAAGGAGAAATTCATGTACTGAAATGAGTGATATATCAGCGAATATGTTATTTCTTTTAATTACTTCTACTTCTAAGAAGTAAAATTAGGCCATAAGATTAATATGTGGTGATAGAATTACTTCCGTTCTCTACATGTACTTTTCAAACTTTCACCCTCAGACTATGATATTAACCGAAATGCAAAAGGAGAGCTGAAAGATATATAAAAAGCCAAGGATAGTCC
Organism: Rubia occidens; assembly: GCA_032360425.1. Taxonomy (NCBI): domain Eukaryota; kingdom Viridiplantae; phylum Streptophyta; class Magnoliopsida; order Gentianales; family Rubiaceae; genus Rubia; species Rubia occidens. Next base: position 6,572,408 of record JAUOBV010000011.1, read on the forward strand.
CTCAAACAGGGCCATTGTGACCAACCAATATGATGTACAACAACAACAAAATTTGGAACCCTCATGGACCTCATCATACCTCAACCATTGACACAAGAACAGCAGACATCATGGCAAATGAATGACCGGCTGCAAAAGTAGGTGGACCCCACTGCAAAGGATAAGGAAACTTGAACCTGAAAAAAACAGCATCTTAATGGTTAGTATCGTATGAAGAACAGAAAAGGCAAACATTTAAGTAACTGAAGTACAACCAAAAAGCTGCAGATATGATATTTTCTCTGTTTACTCGGCAGCTGTACTGAGTCCTGTAGGGTCTGCCCCGATATGCCCCACCATATGTCAGTATGACAGAGTATAACCAAATAAATGCAACAGATATCAATACTGGAAAACGTTCAAAAACGGGGAAGTCTCTCAGAGGTTTGACGTGCTTGAGATACTGCAGTCAGAAAAAAACATTTCTTGTTTGAGCTTCAGATAAGGTAAAGCACGTGGTAGCAATCCTGAAACCGTAGATATAAACTTACTTGCGACAGGCCGATCACCAACAGAAGCATTGGTAGACCAATTTCAATACAATTCCCTAGCTGCGAGAATCAAATGTTAAAGAAAATATACTTATGCAGTAGCACATCCATAACATACAGCTGTATTTAGAAAATAAATAAAAAGAAATTATGTAAGCCTAATATTGAGTACGTGACTTGTTAACTAAGCATTACTTGGTTAAACATGATGAAGAGTTTATAGAACCTATACCAGGGGAAATCCTCGTTGAAATAACCCGAGACCAACTAATCCAACTACTGGTGCCATGCCAAGGGGACTGAAAAATCTGCAGGTAGAATAGAGTAAGCGGAACTGGCCAGTTCTTTCAATATAGAAACAGGATCAGCATAAAATGGGCGGGATACTGTACCGTGAGAAGAGTCCCCAAACTTGGCTGTACCCCAGTACTATTTGTATGCTAGCTGCAACAATTAGAGCCCCTTGGACGGCTCGCATAGTTTGTATAAATCTCTGCAACCAAATTTCTGCAGTGTCAGTTGCTGAATAGTTAACCTTCCAGGATACAATAAATTTGAATGCTATGCTTGTTAGCTTTAGCAATGAAACATATTCTTTCATTTGGATATAAGAAATGATTTGAGAACAATCATTCGGCCAGTGATGCCTTATGGATCACAGTGTTGAGCAACTAAATACTAACATTAAAAAGAAATTGTAGCAATAGTGAAGATGTCAAGATTGATGTTTTTAACACTAGACTAGATAGAACAAGATATAAATGCAACGCGAAGAAAACATAAGGCCAGCCATGGTAGATGAGAAATTGACATAAACACGCTCAAGGGCCATATGTGCTTAGGCTACCTTTGGATGCTGCAGAACAGCATATAAAAAAAGAAAATTATTAACTCTAACGAAAAGGGGAATGAACATTAACAAGACATGGGAAAAATTGGAAAGCAACATCTAAGTTTAATACAAAAGAAAATTGTATGTTGATCCTAAAGTAGATTCCATATGGTGGCAGCACAAAGGCTTGTTCATTGTTGTAGTATTTACACTAGCAACCCATTGAACAGGAGAGACGTCATTTTAAACGTCGCTGACTAATTAAATAAAATTGCTTCATAAGTAACAGTATATACTCTGAAGAGCACATAGCAGAAGTTAGTTGAGGGAATACAAACTTATGCATTTCTGAGCATCTTAGCTGATACTGTAAACTTGATAACTGCACCAAATCAAGAAATCAGCTTGGAAACAAACAAGAATCAACTTACTGTATGCTGGTCTTCGATTCGTTGCAGAGATGAGTCACTGATGATATAGAGTACGGGGATGACATAGGCAAAGGAGCCTCCAACTATAGCAGGCAACCTAGTTCCAAAGAGAGCCTGCAAAAGTGTTTTAATTCCAGCTACAAAAAGTAATGTTTGAATCACTCCAGCCTTGTCCTCCTAATCATGGAAGATAAAACTATTAAGAGTGCAATTAGGAGGTACAAAGTTTGCAGCGAATTTCATCCAATGACCTTGATCTAACATGGCATCTGAGGAAAGGGAAATTTAAGTAAAAGAAATGGCAATGGGCATTTGCATTAATGGTTATGCAAAGAGGTTGGTGGAATATTGAAATTTGCAACACAAGCCTAGGTGGTTCAAGATTTCCAGGTAGCTAACTAAACCATGAGACATTAAGGAAATCAAACATAAGGAATATAATCTTTCTTTCTTTCAGCATAAAAATACAAAGATGCCATTTTTGTGTTGCAAGGATGGATCTAGGGCTCATTAGAAAGAAAAACAAAATGTTCAATCTTACATCAGATCCACCCATTAAGGGAACTAGCATTGAAGGGAGCATCACACTTGTGCCAAGAAATAATATATAGTTCTGGAATGCCAGCAAGATAGTTTCAGCTGCAATATAAAGACATAAAATTAACAAAACAAAAGAATTTAAAAAAAAAACAAAACATAGTAGGTATATGAAATTACTATCTCCATCCACTTAAACACCCACATTTGAGAAGAAGCAATCAGCAGAATTTTCTTTTTATGCCTAGCTGGTTTCTCTTTTTGCAATGCTACAAAAAGCTTTTTTGTGTCTTAAAGCTTACTTGTCAAGGACAAATACAGAAAGGAGCAGGTAGTGTACTATAATGATCATTGTAGAATGTAATAATGAAAAAAATTACTACTGAAAAAAGCAATGGCAGTGAATTCATAATATCAAAAAGGTAAACAATTGTGTTTCATGAGTCTACTTGGTTGACAATATGTTGAACGATTAAAATTCTACACTAAATGATATCATCAATTATTTTTGCTTCAAGCTTTGACAAGCTGCTTTAACGACACAGCTAAAAAATCCACGAGCTCTCATCCTGAGATCAACTAGCAAAGTAAATGCACTTTGATGCCTTTACATTCCATCTTCTTAGAAAAGTTCAAGGTCCAATGAGAAGTTCCCATTCGACAAGTGGAATTGCTAGAAGCAGATAACTAAAAGAGACATTTTAAAGCAGATGAAACTCTCACAAAATTTTCATACATTACGGTATCTGAATGGGTACTACAATTTGTAGAACATGAATGTACAAGAGGAAGGCCATATCTGTTTCAAAATTTATTGACAACTGCTATCATATTATGCATTATTTTCATCAAAGAAAGCCACACATTCATCTGGTCACATAAACTACAATTTTACTAGACTTTAAACTTGAAAGCAATAAGATGCTTACACTTCAAAATTTAGTCACAAGTGTTGGTATTAGATTCATCATGTCCAAGACTCCCAGCATGGTTAAATCTTTCCAAAAGATAAAAAGGGGAAACAACCAAAGATACCATTATCATCTCAAATCTACAACGTTCACTCATTTAAATTACATTTGATCAACCGCAACATTCAGAATACCAAATTGCAAAAGCACTGTTCATTCATAGTTCCCAACTTTCCGTTTGACGAGATGAGGCAAAAACCAAAATTTTATAGATACCTCAGCATTTTCAACCTAGCACTCTGGAATTTCTATTTTGAGCCTTGAGTTCGCAATAACCGCATACATTAACCAAATGATCCAACAAAACGCTATCTAGTTCAAATGGCGTCACACCACCACCCCTGAGAAACAGGGGAAGACAACAAACACCAAATAAGAAAATACCATTTAATACACATAACTCTGATATACCCATTTGATAAAACCTGACGAGAAGTTTTAAAAAGGCAATTTTTAAGAAATGGTCAACAAGATAAGAGTTTATACCCATTTCAGAAATACCAGTTCTCATATGTTAAACTCACAATGCTGTATCTTCCCCACCATACAAATCGTTCCATATGATTTCTACTAAGCAATTCATAAAAATTACACTCTAATAATAAAAAATTAAAACAAAAATCTTTCACTCTATTCTTTAATGCCTTAACACAGAACCCCGTACAGAGTAGGACAAGACAGGCAGATATAGACAAACATGAATGCTTGAAAAAAGGAGAAAGCAGACAAAATAATTCATGCATCATATCAACATTTTCTGCTCTTTTCTGGGATTCACAACATCATACATCAATCAAAATGGCTCTCTCTTTTCTTTTTTATCTTTCGAAAAAATGGCATATGAAAGAGGACGTACGCCATGGAGGGTTGGAGTCTATGCAGTACTCAAGGTCCTGGAGCTGCTCCATTGGAGGGTGGCTGATGTCTGCTGCCATTTTTGCAGAGCTTCAAAGCTCAAAGAGAATAATACAAGAGATGATAAAGATAGGGAGGGAATATGGGAATCAATCTATATGGAGAAGAATTAAGAACAAAGTAAAGCTCCACCACCCCAGTAGAGAAGGGAGTAGAAAGAAAAAACAAAAAAAATTGGGAGTGAAGTGAGAGAAAAAGAAGGGAATAACTGTTCTCTTTTTTAGTAAAATTCTGCTTTTCTTGGTTTTGTTTTGGTTTATTTATTGCTGTTGTTACTGTGTGACTGTGTGAGAGAGAAAATGAAATTTTTAAAAATGGCAACAGTCGAGAGAGAATAGTAAGGTCGGTTCTGATACGTTTCCCACCGGAAGTGCAACGTTTACTTTTCTTTTCTTTTCTTTTCTTTTCTTTCTTGGTTTTTACTTTTTCAAATTCTTGCTCTGTATATTTCAGTATTGCCATCACTGGATTCACTGAGCAAGATTTTTATTCTAGAAAGTTCTCTTTTACACGTGTTCATAAACTAGATAATACCCGTGCAATGTCCGAATCGTGAGCAAAAATGAAAAATATAACATAATTTATAATTTTAATAAGTATTAATTTTTGTTATATCTATATAAGACTATGCATGATCCAGTATTTAAATAAAGAGTCTGTCCGTTAAAAAATGGTTTTTCCATAAATCATAGAAAAAGCAAGGTTTATAGTGCAAACTAGAATAAATGAAGATAAAAATTTTGGGTTGCAAGAATCGAGTTATAAACTTTATAACTACTACACATTGCATAATAAATTTTTAATATCAACTAAGATATTTTACCTTTTATTATTATAATTAAACCCTATTTTTGCAAGCCTATGAAAAAATTAAATAATTAACTCAATATTTTTAATATATAATAATTAATTATTTTATTTTTAAGCAAAAATAACATATAAATTTTATATTAAAAAATTAACTGTAGTATAAAATGCTTTACGTAATAAATATTATAGTGATAACAATATGAAATATATATTGATATTGAATCAATTATTACTAATCTTGGAATAATCTTCTTCTTTTTTAAATCAATCATTCAAAGGTGCTGAGAAAAACGTCCAGCGGCGATTACAATGAGTGGAATTGACATTTAACCTAACTAGCCTCTAGCAATAACTAGTCTATTGCAAGGATATTTAAATTATAGGTCAACCATACTTACTGTTTGTACTATTACAGAGTAGAGATCCAATAAAATTGTAACATCGATCGAGGATATTAACTCGCTTTTGCGAAAATCATGACCACTTGGCAAAGAGGAACATATCACACATCAATATCCTCATGCCAAATAGGGATCTTCAACAACTATAACACCACTTGATCCAAAACCCAATATATGTTGTCTAAACAGGAAACACCTTGAAAAACACAGATCGAGAACAGGACTCCTCCTAGAGAGAAACACACGATCTGTAAAATCAGATCGAACAAAATACATCGACATGAACAATTAAATCGGGTGATCATCATGAAC
>JAUOBV010000011.1:6594634-6616481 GCA_032360425.1 Rubia occidens
GGTTGTGGGGGGGGGGCGCCGCCTGGTGTGGTGATCGGCGGCGGCGGCGCCCCCATAGCTAGGGCTTCGCTGAGGGTTTTTAGAGAGTGGGGAGAGGAAAATTTTAGAGAGTGGTTTTACAAATTGACTAGTAATCAAAACCAGTCTCCAATTTTCAATTTTTTTGTTTCTATTCAAATAGACTGTCAGAATTTTTTTAAAAAAATAAAAATTAGAGGAAATGCACCCTCAATTTTCAATTTTTTCAGTCATTCAAATAGACTGTCAGAATTTTTTTAAAAAAAATAAAAATTAGAGGGCACATTTTCAAAATGCACCCTCTCAATTTTCTAATTAAAAAAAAAAGCTGAGGGCGCATTTTCAAAACGCACCCTCTCAATTTTCTAATTAAAAAAAGAAAAAACCCTCCCCTTTGCATCCATCCCCATTTCTACCCTATTCAGCATCCAATTGGGAGGCAAAAACACCCAAAAAGAAAGCACTCCAGTAAGAGCTCCAGTGAAGATCCTTAAATCTTAATGGCGGAAACTGTGACTTTGAACCTAATGTTTGGGGTTTATGTAATTTTAGTCCTTTTAAGTTTAGCTCTTGCCAAAAACGCTTTCTTTACCATATTTAATTAGTTAATACTAATAGTGTTAGCTTGGATTTTTATTAATAGAAAAAATTATGCATGCAAGTAGTTGATGGAGAATACAATACAATCATAATGAAAATGAATTTATAACTTACTCCCCACATGATGAAAGATTTTAATAATTGAACATTTTTTAGTCAATTATTGAAAGTAATAGATCTGAAACAGAGGAAGTACTCCCTCTGTCCTATTTCTAGTTGCACTCTTGCATTTTTTATATTATACTCTATTAAAATTTGATCACATACTTAAACAGTTATATGAACAACAGTATAATCGTATATGATATTGTTGAACTCGGTGTAACGAATAGTTCCTAAATATCAACTTTTTATTTATCGTATTATACATAAATAAATATATTAACGGTCAAATATGTTTTTTGAACAACGTGATAATAATTGCACCGCAAATAGAAGCGAGAGGAGGGAGTAAATGATAAGCTAAGATTAAATAAACCCGCAAAATCTTTTTACTTTTGTGCTAAAATCTTAGACAAAATCTTGGGAAAAACCGTATTTCCATAAGGTTATAAAAAGACGGGGTTTAATTAGAATAATAAAAGGTAAAAGGTCTTAGTTGCAATATTAAAGTTTTATTATCAAACATGTAGTAGTTATAAAATTTATAACCCGGTTCATACAACCCAAAAATTTTATCTTGATTTCTTCTAATTAACACTTTAAACCTTAGTCTTTCCATGACTTATGGAAAGACCGTCTTTCAAGAGACGGACTCAAAATATTTTACCTTTTATTATTTTAATTAAAGCTCATCTCTCCATAAACCTACGAAAAAATGATATTTCCCTGACTTTGCCTTTACCATATAGGATAAGTACCAATGAAAATGTTTAGAGCACGCGAGGGAATACCTTATTATCGTCCGGACTCCGGAGTATTCAACTTATTTTTGTTTCAAATTTCACCCGGAGTATTCAGTAATACGATTATACGAATAGAGATTTGGTTGTGAAATTGAGATCTTTGTAGAGCTTCACTTGCCAATTGCTGTTAGAGAAAAACCCTAATCGGAGAAACTCGAGTTATTCCCGTTCCTCCTCACCTCCTTCAGGTACCGACTCTACTTACTTTTAATCGGAGAAAACGTATCATAATCAATGCAGGTACTGGTTTACAGTGTAAAAATTTCATTCCGCTAGTTGGGTTTTGCCGTATTTAGAAGAGATTATTATGCTGGAATTCGAAGTTGTTGTTGAGTTTATTGGACGATGGCCATCGTTGCGTTGAATTATGTGCGTGGCCTGTGGCCCTTTTCATACTTTAGATACGATGATTTAAGGGTTTCAGATAGGTTGGTGAAGAATTTGGCAATACCCGAAGACACGAAAAGATTTGTTTTTGCTATTCAGGATCCCCAAACAAGAGCCGTGGTGTATGTTCTGTGTTCAGAACTTATCCGAGAGCTCAGCTTTAGATGCTGAGTGTCTGATTAGGGCGGTTGAACCCGACGCTGTAGTTTCTCAGATTGGTCCCGCTGTCAATGGGGAGGATGAGTTTAATGCGGATGATAGTGCACCTGTTTCGACTAGTAGTAGTTGGAAAAGTAAAATTAGAAAGGTTGACGAGGCTCCAATGCCAACCTCGTCGTTTGAAGTTGTAAAGAGGTGTTTTGTTTATAGGTATAATAAAGAGAAGTATGAAGATGTCGCCGGGAAATTAGTGTTGAAGGAAATTTTTGGGGTAGGTTTTAATGGCCATTTTTTGTCTGCGAAAAGGGCTGCTAAAGAGGTTGGTGCATCATTTTTGCTGCTTGATTCACCTTTTGTGAAGTGTCATGGAGATGGTGCATGCTCTTTGGAGATTAAGCGGAAGGCGGAAGAGGAGGAGGAGGAGGAGAAGTTGGGAAATAATTTTGGTGTTCTGGATCTAATTGTGCAGTCAAGCACTTTGGTGCCTCAGAGAGGAATTTCAATGGTACCACGATGGAGATTTCCTGCCTTGAATGATGTTCAAATCCAAATGGTAAAGTCTACAGGCTTACAGTTATTTGATTCTGGTTCTGTTCAAAAGCTGGGTTCTGATGATATTGATGATCCACCTAGAGATGATTATGAGGCTCCACATTTTTCACTATCCATATATCCATTACTTGTTGATTTACATGATCTATTCACCGGCATCCCTCATATGGGCAGGGCTCTTGCTCATATTCAAAAGATGCTTTGTGATATCAATGAAGGAGAAGTTGTTGAAGCTAAGCTCCTTTCAGAAGTTTATGTATTTCGGAATGCAGTTGAGGCATTGAGGACAGCTTTGAATAATTCTAGTCGGCTCCCTGTAAATAAATTGGGCCACTCTAGCAGTGAATTTTCTGTGCTTTCGATTGAGGACAAGTCTCATGCACTTACTGCACAAGCTGTACGAAGTCAGACTTCAAGATTTAAGACAATTGTGGCACTAGTTGATGCCAATGGCTTAGCAGGATTGAGGAGGCATTGGAACACTCGTGTTCCATCAGAAGTTAAAGATATGGTAGAACAGCTGGTCACTTCTGGGGATAATGATGAGAAAATAGATCAGTGTGAAAGCAAACTGTTACCATCAGCAAAACAGGGGGTAGCTATTGGGGCGGGTGCAACTGCAGTTTTGGGGGTGGCTTCCCTATCCAACGTTGTTCAAGCATCCACTCTGGCAAAAATTTCGTCTTTGAAATTGCCTGCTTCCATTAAGCTTCTCATGACTCAAACATCTAAGATTGTTGGTTTTGCAGCTGGTAAAACTATTGGTCCTTCAGCAGTTATGACCCCTGGAGGAGGGGTAAGCGGAGCCAAAATATCTACTTTGAAGGCAGCTACCTCTGCTGAGAAAATTCGTGCTGTTACCCATAACGTTATAGCTTCTGTTGAAAGAACTAGTCTTTCAGGTGTACGAACTGCATTCTATGAAATAATGAGAAGGGGGGGGCAATCAGCCTATTGGCTTCCTACCGTGGGCAGCATTTGGGTCTAGTATAGCCATTTGCTCTGGGCTGTTCATGTACGGTGATGGAATCGAGTGTGCTGTTGAATCTGTACCTGCCGCTCGATCAATTGCCAATTTAGGCCGTGGCATTCAGAATCTGCACCAGGCATCACAGAGCGTTTGGCTAGCAGAAAACTCCAGGATACAAAGATCAGTGGAATCATGGCGTCACAAATCGCGGCAGAAAATTCAGTAGTAACTAGCTTACGGTTAGGCTCATTGAACTTATCCAGCCTAGTTGATATGCACATAATTATTCTTGTGAAAAGAAGATTACAGAACCATATTTTGTACCATAAATTTTATTGATTCTTTGGTTATAGTTGATTCTCCTTGGTCATAATAGACCGCAGGATTTGAATCATGTTTGCACGAATTAAGTTTGAAAAGGCACAACGGTTGCTTCATTGCTCGAAGCCCGACTAGGCTTGTGTGTTCAACACCATAGTGTCAACATCTGAAACCTTCCATGATCTGATTCTGATGTTTGTTCAAAACACTTCCAGTTAGAGAAATCAGCAAGTAAACTTTCTGCTTCCATGGGGTACACCACCATAATACATTCACTTCATAAGTTGAAAGTTGTCAAACCAGTCTGCAGGCAAAGCAACACAGGTTGTAGACGGATAAGCAGCCAAAACCGCGATCATCATTTCCCAAACCATCAGCAACGGAGCCTTAGTTATTCACTTGATGAGTTTACCTATCAATTGCTTATCCTGAACCCGAAATTTGGGTTTAGAGACGTCTCAATTTCTTCAAGCGACCGCCCTTGAGCTTCCTTGGTAAAATAGTAAGCAAATGCTTCAGCCAGCAAGAAAAAACCACTGAAAACCAAGCATACGGGAGCCACGCCAAAATTCTCCAAAAAGTTGCAAACCTAGCAACAGGAACCATTAAACAAGAAAAGGTTCAACTTTGCGCAAGAACATAACCAATCTTTATCCTGCTATCAAGGACTAGCTTGTATGAATCGTATCTTGAAATTCTAGGTGGAACAAAATAAACATAGAAACATAGTTTAAAAAATCCAAACGGGTCAAATGAACTTACATACATTCACAGAATGTAGGAAGAGCACCTACCGAATGTATGCAGAACACCCTCTAAATGTAGGGAAAACATGCCCTTAAAGGTTAACCTGAGCGAAAAATGCCCCTAACATTTTTACCCTACTAGCAATGTCTTCCATTTTTCATACTAGATCTATCTTCCATGCTTTACCTGAACATTGGTAACTACGATGAAATAAGTGTCTGGGTCGATTCACCTGATGAGGTCATCTATCATTGCTAATCCCGGCCTCGAAAATTAGGGTTTAGAGACATCTCAATTTCCTCAAGCGACCGCCCTTTAGTTTCCACAGTAAAATAGTAAGCAAATGCCGCAGCCAGGAAGGAAAATCCACAGAAACCTAAGTAAACCGGAGCCACGCCAAAATTCTCCACAAGTTCAAGGAAATATAATCCCACCAAAAAGTTGCAAACCTAGCAACAAGAACCATTAAAGAAGAAATGGTTCAACTTTGCACAAATAACCTAACCTTATCCATAGAATCATATCCTGACATCATGCTCACTTGAACAAAATTAACATAGCAAATGTACTTTGAAAAGGCAAACAGGCCGATTCCTGTCCTTTAGGATCTGACAATTTATAAGAGGGGAGAAAAAGAAAGGAATGGCCATGGAGGATGACTAAATTGAGAAATTAATAGTCTGATTTCCTTCATTCATCTTATTTCTTCATCTTTTTCTCTTTGGTTCCAAGAAATCAGCAAAGTTGTTAATCAAAACTTAGCATTATATAGGATACAATTTCTGTACTAACCCAGTGAACAGAGAGACTGAAGCCCATAATCTTCCCTCGTGTCCTGTTACTGCTAAGCTCTGGAATCAGAAGACCAGTTACGGGTCCAGCTCCAATAGCAAAGCTAAAGATGTACCTAGAACAAGGCATCAAAGTCAGGGGACCTATCTTTATAATAGAAATTATCCATTCAAGATGGAAAATGTTTCAGGCGTCGCAAATGATTATTCTCGGTTAAAGGGGAATTAGGAATACTTTTCTACGATGACATATTATAAGCACATAGAAGCTAATGTACAATAGAATCATGTAACAAATGGGAATTCAGATATCCAAACATTCAGAATAAGGAACACACATTGTAGTTCCGAGTACAGATAAGGTGTTGGCAATTTCCTTGTCAAATGAAAAGCTGATTGCACATACAACGAGAAGCATTGATGTAGCCTGTAGAAGGACAAATGAAAAGGAAGTTGTAAGAATAAAGATAAGAAAATGTAAGGAATTTATTGTATTAACTATATGCTTCCCTTGAATCCGATTCCTACTTTCCTATCTGCGTATTCCTTTTGATAATTCCTAGCAATTACTTTTTTTAACCAAGTAGGCAGCAACTAAGTCTTTATCACTTTTTATGGCTGGCTTCTTATAGATCATATCTCATTATCGTGTTCGGTCGAGACAAATCGTATTGGTTTTAATGAACTATGCAAAAAAAAAAACAAGAGCCACTATGCTTTCCCAGTTATTCTTCCCTATCATTCCATAACAGGACCAAGAAAAACCTGAAACCTACCAGTTTCCTCAGCTTTGGTCCCCAGATATGAATATTTGACTTCTTATATTAATACAGGAGCGTATAACTACTTCTATAAGCCTTCTCACTCAACACCACCCCCCTTTAATATCTTCTCACAGAGCAACTTGAATTATATATCTCTTACCATTCCCATGTAGCTTCCAACAAGAAGCGTTTTCCTCCCCCGTCTGTCCATCAAGTATGACGCACAAAGTGCCCCTGGAGATCATTAAAACCAAGAAGAACATTAGCATTCTCATAACCAGAACCTTGTTTGGTATGATTTCTCAAGCATCTGGATATCACTAAATTTTAGTGAATCCAAAACTGAACCTGCAAGATTGGTAGCTCCAATGCATAAGCTTGCCAGAGCACCACTTTTGATTCCAACATTTACGAAAGTCAAGGATGAAAAGTATAGAACTCCATTTATACCAGCAAACTGTTGAAGTAGAAAAAGGGAACCTCCGATGAATGCCACTGCCAGATCAATGGATAGAGACTGATGGTTAGATTGTGTACATACGGAGGATGAGGCTTAGCCATGTTGAAATAAAGGTACACCTCACATCCATTAGCAGAACCCTGTTTGATGAAAGAACAACAGATTGCAAGGAACATTACTTAAGATAACCTTTTGTATACATATAATCTAATTCTAACCAAACTCATCAGTGATGTACTCCCTCTGATCCCTTATTTATGGCCCCCTTTGACTGAAATTTTTTCATGGCATGTTTGACCATCGATAACTTTTGTTTTATACAATAACGGATATCATGTGAGATTTCTTTGAATTCTCCATAACGTGTAGTTTCTAAAAGGTAAAATTTTATAGTCAGTTATCATACGTAACTAAAGTTATCGGTAATCAAACATGCCTTGAAAAAATGTCAGAAAAAAGAAACATAAATAAGGGACCAGAGGGAGTATTGATTTTAGATCACATGTCCATATTAGTAAAGGGAATGAAAAAATTATAAAAGAAAGAAAAGAAACAAGACTCTTCTAACAGACCAATGAACCTTTTTTGAAGCAGTAATTTTTTATGAAACTGGGGGAGTGAGTAGAAAAACCTCCTCAGGAATAATCTATAGACCAAACTGACATCAGTGGCTTATAAAAATTTTAACTTGAGAAGCAGTAGTCAAAAAATGCTTAATATAAAAGGCATATCAAACAGAAAAAGTTGGGTATCAGCAGCTTAAATTTATAAAACACAACATATTCCAGCCGGAAAACAATAGGACAACTTGAATACTACCTCTAGAATGGGGCTTCTCTAAGAGCTCCAGCCAACTACCATCCAGGTCCGCTCCATCATTAATAATGACTGATTGAAATTCTTCTGTAGCCTTGCTTACTTCTGATGGTCCCCAGATACCCTCCATGATTTTTACAGCATCATCAGATTTTCCAGCCTAGAGATTCCTGAACTGATTTAGGACCCACAGATGAACAGAAATACATTCATGTGTATATAAAAAAACTCGGATCATACCTTACACAGCCAACGTGGACTTTCTATAGCAAACTGCATGCCAAGGGCAAGAACAAAACCAGGTACACTTGCAATGTATAGCATTGTCCTCCACCTGACGAGCATGAACCATCATAGCCTTGTTGATTCAGTATACGATAGGCTACAGATACAGAACAAACATGATATAATCAACACGGAAAAAAAAGCACATAGTTAGAATATGTACTGACCAATGGGGATCACTTTCTGAGTAAATTCCTAAACAAAGTGAAACAATGATTCCAAGGCATGTTCCGATCTGACTCACCGTTCCCAATGAGCCCCTATACTTTGTTGGAGAAACCTACAAAAAAAATATAAATTCTAGGATACATGAAGTGGGGTGTGATTATTACTATGATCAGTAAATGGCTTCTCTATACTGAAAAATCTGCCATCACAAATACAAAATTAAAGTTGATTTATGTCTGCACGTTTAGAACAATATATAAAAGAGTATGATGCTATTAAAGAATATCAGCTTACTGCCTTAACATAGTCCACGGACTGTTATTTGCTTCCATTCCCAATAAGAGTTCTTGATGGCAGGCAATTAATTATTATTATTTCAAATGAGATGGTTCATGAGCAGTGAACTAGAGTTATAGATACGCATAGTGTCAACTTAGCATCTGTTTGGCCAAGGGTTTACCTCTGAGATATAAACAGGAACAAGAACTGTGTTAGCACCAATACCGAGGCCAACAAGAAATCTGCCCCAAAGTATTTCATCTACGGAGTGGGATTGCGCACTGTCACAGTAGAATATGTGGAGCAGATAAGAAACTATTAAAGAGCCAAACACAGTAAGAGAAATTAAGAACATAGAGAACAGAGTGCAGATATATAACAAGGAATGATATTTGACTGTACTTTCAGAAACCAAGCAAATGCAGATGTGGGGTTTCCCACTTCCACTCATGTTTTAAGCCAACGCGTAGCAAGGTAGTATCAGGAAGTGTTCCTAAATTGTACTTGCGGGCAAAAGAGTAACTGAACGAACAATGAACAAACGACACTCAAAGAAAGATTACAAGCAACAAAAATCCAATTGCAAAAAATTTATTTAACCTATGCATATATTGTTTCTAAAATGTTTGACTTGCTTGAGTTCCACATTTTCCATCCTTTGAATCAAAAGACTAGCATATGTGCACTCATTAGAAACCTTTATGAAGCGCTAGTATCAAGAACTCTAGCATTCTAGAATATGTGCATTCTCCTCATCCCAGAGATGTTTGAGTTAGCTACCAAAGTTTGAAACATTAAACGTTAAAAAATCCACGTTTGAGTGAAATAATCGCCAGGTTAATATTGTAAAATTACTATCGAATGATTCGATTAACTATATCAAGCTTTTTAGACCCTTGTTTAGAGAAAGGTTCTGAATTCTTCTCGTGTGTATTTATATCCTTAAGCAGTCTGAAACAAAATTTAAATGTCAATTTCATCAATGAAATGAGGATACTTCAACCAGATCATGGTAATAGTAAATTTTGAAAATTAAAGTCATGCACTTTTCAGTAAAAACAAAAGTGAAATAGCCCTTCAGTCTCAGATGATTAAAAAGTTAGTCCAACAGACAGCCAGACAGCAAATTGCAATGAACGGTAAGGCCAGACAGAGTCAACAGAAAAGTAAATACCAAATTATTGCACCAAGAATGAGGGGAATGGTGTCAACTTGAAATGTTCTTCTAAATCCAAGCTTATCCACCACAGAACCAGAGATCACAGTTCCGATAAACGCGCCAGCAATAAAGATACTCATTATAAGTCCTTCGAGGAATGAATTCCCTTCAAAGCCAAGTTCTTTGGCAATTGACAAGATTGGACCATTCATCACACTGCATCAAAGAATCCAATGCATTGCTGAAAAAAATAAGTGCTAGCCCTATTATACAGTATCCTTTCAGCCTCTTTCGACATCAGTTTGCATTGAAAACATACACAAAATACATACTTACCCAATGTGATATCCAAATTGGAAATTGGACATGGAAGCAATCATCACATGAGGAAAAACAGGCAGCCATCCCAACCCTGTTTCTTCAGCACAACCATTTTCTTGTGGTGATTTATCTTCTCCCTCTGACCAATTCCATGATTAGATTCAACACAAAGATTCAAATCAATCATTCATAAATTATTAAATTTAATAAAAAACACAACTGTTAAAAACGGACCTAATCTGGAATCATCTTGCTCTGTCAGAACCTCATCTTGCGGCTGTTTCTTGGCAACTGGAACTTGAACCAGCTCCTTGTAGAGTGAGCGAGAAAAGGAATAGGGACATGGGTTCTTGGTATTTCTTGGGAAAGATGAAGCATGAGTTTGAATGCAGAGAATTGAGTTCCACTTAGGGTGTGGGGGGAAATGGCGGTTCAATGGAGTGACACTAGTGGTACTTGTTTTAAACATTGGAAAGGAAGAATCAGCAGAGAGTGTTCTCTACGTTTCATCAATTCGACATTAGATGGAAATGAGACGCTTCAAAAGTGTCCACAATAACACAACAGAAGAACAAGAACAAAACAGAAGAACCTGATCAGTAGAGACCGTACACTACACCTTTATCCAAACACACATACGGACAAAAACCATTAACGTTTAAGCAGTGGTAGCCTAGTAGGCCTCGATGTTTATCTGGATTAGAATTTAGAACATTATTCATTATTTTATACTATTTAAATGAGTCCAATTTTGTACTCCCTCCCATTTTAAACTTTCTAATTGTTTTTTGAACAAACTTTAAAACAAGTATATGTGGCATATTTTTTAATGAGTGATGAGAGTGAGCCTACATAAATCAAATGAAAGGAAGAGTTATGACCACATATTTATGGCTAAATATAGAAAGTTTATAATTAGGAAGTTCATAGTGGGACGTCCAAAAAGGAAACTAGAAAGTTTAAAATGGGAATGAGGGAGTACTATTTAAGTGAGTTCGTCTCCTGCTAGACCGCCTCATGTTTAGACGAGTACTAAATCATAAATAGTGAAAATAAAATATAGGGGGCTTCTAAATTTAGGGGTTAGATGGAGATTGTTTTCTGCTAGGGGGTCACTTTTAAATGAATGCGGAAATACGGGGACTAATTTGCAAACATACAAAATAAATATAACAACCCTCTCCGCTTACTTCATCCACTGTCGTCCGCTGCAATCAGAATTCACTCTATTATTCATTAAATTATAGTCGAGTATTCTCAATTTTCATAACATCTATAACGTTCGATGAATTGGTGGAGTCGTGGGAGGCGGCAGAATGTGAAATCGATCATGAACTTCGCCGATGCGGTTGAGATGAAACGGCTGCAGAGCAATGTTTCTGGAGCGACGACAAAGTGGCAGATCCAAGATGTACAAATCGATGTTGCAGAGAGATGTTTGTGTAGATGATCATACTATCTAGTGGCGGAACATTGGGGGACCAGGGGGTGCTTGGTCTCGGCCAACTTTTTTTACCATTAGTATTTTGTGTTTTTCCTGTATTTTTTTTTGTGTATGGTAAAAGAAAGGTTGTGCCACCCCCCCCCCATAATTCCTAGCCACAAGATATATTGTATACGGAACAAAAGCTATGTTTTTTTTTAAAAAAAGAAGAAGTTTAAAGTCCAACAATAAATAGAATTTCTTTTAATCTAATTTTAACTTAAATATTTATCCAAATTATATTTGATTTTTATCTTACTATACACAAGTTTTTGTTTAATCCAAATTGTACGTATAATATTAAATGTGATTCCAATTACAAGTATATTATTAACCGGAAAACAATTTTTTGCCTAATCCAAGTTGTACGCAGCAGTATGATATTGAAGGTATAAAATGATTTTGATAATTACAAGTTGTATACGTACTAAAAGTCAAATGATTTTGATTCTTGTATGCAGTAGGTAAAGAAGAAATTTATTTAATAGAAATAATATGATTCCAATTAAGATTTGAATTTTTTTTATAAAAAATCAATATAGTATAAATAGATGTGACATAATTTTAGAAAAAAACATAAACTTTCAAATAAGATATCAAGGAGTAAGGTAGATGTGTATCCGTTACTTTATAGACTATTGTGCCTCATCTTGACTCTTCCAGCATCTACTGCAACATCTAAACAAATTTTGTCAGCCATGAAAATTGTGAAAACATGTCTCCGCAACCGAATGGAAGATGATTTTCTGCGAGATTATTTGTTGGTCTATATTGAAAAGGATATAGCTGAGACATTTGACATTGATTCGAATATTGATACTTTTTATATAATCAAAAAGAGAAGAGCACAACTTAAATAAAAACAAGAAGGTCATCAATTTCAAAAATATGAATTTTGTATTTTCTTTAGCACTATTTTATCTTTAGTATTTCATTTTTCCCCTTTAAATGATATAATCTACTGTGATTTATTATTTTAATGGTCAATTCGAATTTTTAGTTTATATAACTTCGGTCCCCCTACATGAAATTTCTGGTTCCGCCCCCGATACTATCCCTTTAATGGTACATGCATGTACCTTGCGACTGTTGGAATGTGCGAACAAGAGGGTTCCGCGTACATATAATTGAAAAAGGATTAAAGAATGATGTTTATGTTTATGAGAAGGATGCACAAAAGGTGTTTGATGAAGGTCCCTTGTTAGACTCATACTGGGAGTTTATGCTCAGAAGGGTCGACGGAGCAAAGTTGATTTATGTGCAGATGCTTGAGAAAAATGTATAAGCTTCGAACATTATGATTGCGTTGCAGGGTAGATGTGGTAATGTGGATGAGGCTCGAGAAGTGTTCAATGAAATGGAGGAGTAATTTTCATTCTTAGGCGGCTTTGATCTCTTATATTACGAGTAAAATGTGATGTATAAAGAGGTTTTTTGTAATGGTGAGTGCTCTTTCATCATGTGCAAATTTGGAGAATGTCAAAACATGGTGTGGCGGTTAAAAATTAGTTCTAAAGTAAAATAAATTAAATAGATAAACATCACATAGAAATAATAAATATATAAACATCAAATAAAAAATAAAAATACATTAGATTATATTTAAACATGAAATAAATTAGAATAGTTTAATGTTAAGTATAAATTAAAATACACATCACACAAAAAATAGTTAAACAACAAATAGAATTAGTTAAAACTTCAAAAAAAAAAAAATACATCAAATACAAAAATTGAAATGCACATAATGCTCTGTTCATCTAAAATCAGCTTGCTGGGACTTGGTCATTATTTACTGTCATACTGTGACGTTACACAGTTACTTTGTGATGGTTCAATTTTTTTGTTTCTTGTTTTACAAAAGTACTGACGAAGATGTTGTGATATGAATTTCCTTGCGAAAACTCTGGATTACGGAATATCAGATCTTTGACAAAAGTGGGGATTTCGCCCAACCCACATGTGCCGCACGAAATTGCAGCGTCTAGCCCGCTGGATACACTCAATTCCGACTTGTTCTCTAACTAGCCCGCGGGGTTAGCTCACAAAGGATATTGAAACTTAACTAGCTCGCAGGATTAAGCAACAGTGAAAATAATGAGAATGAATCAAAATTCTGAATATATGATTGATAAAAGATTGGTACAAATCTCGGCCAAACCCTCTCTTTAAATAGAGGAAATTTTTGGCCATGCAGCCCTAAACACGATTGGAATCTGAATAAACTTATGATAGCTTTAAGAAACTAAAACCATATCTAATTAAACTTCTATGTTAAACCCTAATCTCGGCCGTGTACTAACTAGAATTAGACTAGAAAAATATTACCTTATCTAATCTTACCAAATCTAATTCTAATCAGAATAAAAGGCAATTTTTGAAAATCCTAATGGACTGTGTTTGAAAATTATTAACTCTTCATAAGTCCACATGGTCGAGTTATTGGACTGAAATAAAATAATGTTACAATGATCACACTACCTCACTAAAAAATCCAGTGGGAAAAAGATTATAGGGTTCTTCATAATGTTTTCAGTTAATCGACAAGTTTGAATAATTAATCCAAGCCCTAGCCGACTTCTTCTTTATTTCTTCATCATGATGTTGATCAATCAAAACATTCAATGCCGCATCCCTAAGCTTCATTCTTGACCTTGTCATCGGTCCAGTCATGTCACTTAGAGGATCCCGAACATAGCCCTTGAATATATAATCAAGTCGTGGAATGTCTTCATTTATGGTGGTAGTCGTCTTTAGATCTCCATCATGCTTCTTTAAACAAGATATTCATATGATCCACTGCACTTATACATTCCACTATTGTTGCATTTGAAATAACTTGTTAAACATCATTCATTACAAATGAATTCAAATGCGCTAAAACATCGCTAACATAAATACTGGGGGAAAATCCAAATAAACCTAAAATATCAAACAATCCAGTGTCTCAACTCTAAGAAATAAACCAATATTTTTAAAACATCATTCTCAAACAATACATTCCAAGCAATCAAATTATATTTTCCCCCAAACTTATTTTCCATTGTTGCTCTCTTATTCACAGACTTGCCTTCTCTCATACTGATTTTGAAGAGGATGACTCTTCTACTCCACTAACGACAAGATCAAAGGTCGGCATCGGTCCTCTATTCAAGGGAATATTTTCAGGAGCATGATTCCTCATAGTATTTTTTATTATCTCATCAATGGCATCGTAGAGCTCTAGTTTGGAAAGTATTCCAGTGAATAAACATAAAACATCACATACAGTAATTAAAACACGCAATAAAACACATAATATCACTGACAACTACATTGAGAAACATCAAATACAGTATTTAAAACATCAATAGTACACACTAAAATATCAAAAGAACAAAACTTAACATAAGTTGCATACTTAATTATGAAAACACCACAAGCATTAAACGTTGAAATTATAACATTACATCAACACACATAACAATACTTAGGGCTTAAACATGAAAGATCAAAGATAGAACCTGAAACATCAACAACATTATCTAAAACATCATAGCTAAAAAAACTTACAGTTCCTACTTCATTCTCGACTGCAGCAACAGTGGGCAAGTGTTTTTAGGCATATAAAAAATAGCAATAACAACACAAAAATTATCACAAATAGCTACAAAACCCTAATATATCACACACAATCAAAACTGAACATCAATTGCACACTTGAAACACTTAAGCATCAAATAATAAAATTAAAACATCACGTCAACACAGATAATAAATACTTAAAACCTAAACATCAAACATAAAATCAGAAATATCTACAACGGTATCTAAAACAACTCATCTGAAAAATAACAAAATTTATTGATCCTCCCTCCTTCTCGATTGCAGCAACTGTGGGCAATGGTTCTTAGACATCTAAGAAACAACAACAATACAAAAATTAGCACAATTAGTAACAAAACCCTAAGATATCACACACAGTCAAAACTGAACACCAATTACACACTTAGCATGAAAACACCACAAGCATCAAACACTAAAATTAAAATATCACATCAACACAGAAAACAATACTTAAAACCTAAAATATGAAAAATCAAACGAAAAACGAGAACATCAATAACAGTATCTAAAACATCACTGCTGAAAATTAAGAAAACTTACAAATCCTCCTTCCTTCTCAACTGTAGCAGCAGTGAGACAAGTCTTCTTAGACATCTAAGAAACAGTAGGAACAATACAAATATTAGTACAAATTCGTGAAAACAACTCACCAAACACACAAAAAATAGAGAAATCCCCAAATATTACTTAGTATAATCTACACAAACTCTAGAATATCACATGAACCAAAGAAAGTAAACAAAAATTGAAAAAACAACAAAATAAAAAATCATAGCAAAAACATTACATGCGAAGATAAACACAAAATGAAGGTCTAATTGTGTTAGATCACCGGAAATCAAATATAAAATAGGAAAAATTGCCAGAAAATGATGCGCAACTTCCTTGCCTTTATCGCGAATCACTGCACGCGAAAAATATAGAAGAAAAATGGAGAAAAGGAGCGGTCGAATCGAATGAGAGGAGCAGTCAAAATCTGGAGCTCGGAGAGAAAATGAGAGAGAAGTAGAGCAGTTGCAGGAAAAAGAGAGAGATATGTGAGAGAATATGATGAAATATTAATATTTATACATGGACTTAAATGTAAATTAATTAAATTACACACCTAGCCTTTGAAATTTTAAAACTTCAATTAAAAACCTCATTCTGAATTCCTTACAATTTAATCCCCAGTCTCGCAGTGAGACTGTTTTATACAAAACTTTGTCTATTTAAATTTAAACCCCATGTTTATGGGGATGTGTACTCTCTCTGCTCTATTAAAATGACCCTTTAAAAAAAATTGTACTCCCTCTGTCCCAACTAGATTTGCACTGTTATCATTATCAAACTGTTCATAAATCATGTTTGACCATTAATATATTTACCTACGTATAATAATGACAGTTAAAAAGTTGATATTTAGAAACTACTTGTTACGATGAATTGAACAATATCATATACAATAATATTGTTGTTCATAAATATATTCAAACATGCGGTCAAAATTTGATAGAGAATAGTGTCAAAAAATTAAAAGTACAAATATAGGTGGGACGGAGGGAGTAGTATATTTGACCACGATAACTTTTTTAAAAAATGATTACATAAAAGCAACCAAATTACATATAAATATTCTAATTTAGGAACTAAAAGCAAGTCCAATAGGTTCTCCAAAAGTTTTTTCAAAATGGAGATTCAAAACTCATATTCTCTATTTTTTTTTTCTTCAACTCCAAGAGACTCTCGATTTTACAGACTTTAACATTTATAACACAATAATAATTTCTTTAATAATTCAAATTAAACTCTTATATTTACTTAAAGAAAATTTTAAAATGGCTAATTTTAAAGCTTCATTTTAAAAGATAATTAAATATCTTATAAATATTTATTTATTTTAATAAATTGGAAATAACGGCTATCCAATTCATAAAACTCATCGGATTAGACTCATGCAAAGTTTTTAGTACAACCAAAATAAAGTAATCTTTTAGAATCTATTTTTTTATAGAAGTAAAATTTCAAAATATATCCTTTTTGATATTTTCCTATTTCTCATAGAGTCGATAAAGAAGACATTAACTAATTTCTTAATCATATTCATGTCGTGATTCATATTAATTATTATTTGAGATTCATAAGTTTAAAATATCGTAAAGAAATTTAAAAACAATCACTTAAATGAATACAAAAAAATGAGAAAATTATGACTGAATGTTTATATGGTTCAATTTTATTTGTTTCTTCAACAAAAATTAAATGATAAAAATATTAATCGCCAAGCGTGTGCATTGAATATCATGAAAAATGTGACAGTTTTAGTGGGATGTGGGATGTCCGAGAGTTTAAATTTAGAATTTCTTACCATGCATGAAATATTGGTATTAGTTTAAACTGTTAAATGAATGATTGCATTGATTATGACATTCTCCAAATTTTATTTTCTCTCTCTACCAATATAGAGAACCAAATTTCAATTTCAACAAAATCTCTATTTTGTAGAACCATATGGAGAATCTTTTGGAGCAAAAAGTTGTCCAAAATATCTAAAAACAATGAAAATATCTATTATAAGGAATCTGTTGGACTTGCTCTAACGCTGCACCACCATCGAACCGCCGCCACTGTAAACGGAAGCACTACAATCTCACCATCACTGGCAATCTCCATAAAAAAATTACTCTAATATTCACAATTCTTGATGAGGTGTGTTTTGAATTTTGGACCTCTCAATTATAGAGAGCGTGGATTACCTCTAAATCTAGCCTAATTCACTTACCACGATAATTTTAATTTAATACAATAATGGATTATAAAATTTTACTTTTGAGAAATTACGCGTAGAGGCGTAGCCATTCTTGTGCAAGGTAGGGCAATTGCCCTACCATTTTTCTTTTTAAAAAATATTTTAAAATTTTAAGTTAATTAATATATAATTTTTTATTTGTATTTTGATTTATTTTTTATTTTAGACCCCCATAATCCTTCACATTTTAAATTTCTCAAAATTATAATATTACCTTCAGAGACAGAGACATCAAATTAAATTGTGACCCATCATTTATTTTCTAGATCCGCCCTTGACAACATGTTACTAAGAATTCAAACAATTCTCGCATGATGCGCGTTATTATAAGCAATAAAAGTTATAGATGGTCATACATGCTTTGAATTTTTTTACAATCAAACGAAATCATTGTTAGAAAATTGTAGGGAGTATTAGGTCCCCAGGCATATGCAAAATAAAAGTGCTTGTTTTATCATACATATAGAATGTTCAAGATGCAACTTGAAATTTATGAACACGATATGAATAAAAAGCAAGATAATTGTCTAATCAAACTATAGCTATTTTGGAAAATGTTGGGAGTGTGTTCGTTTGCAACACCTCAACCCATCGTATTGATTTTGATGTTGTCCAATTGGCCAGATTTTTAAAATTTTCCTAAAAATTGAGCAATCAAGATAATTTGTAGCAATGGATCGGTTTTACTAGGTGGTTGTGATTAGTCAATAGGCAGAAAGTGTGAGTTTCCTTGTTCCTGAATATGCTATTACAAGAGGGTTCAAACTATCCAGTTCAGCTAATTTTTTTACGGGAATTTGAAATAATGACACTTTTATTCTTTTTTGGAAATGAAAATAGAGAAAAATAGGGAATGGTTGTTATACACTTCTTTTGTCCTCCCTATTTCACAAACCCCACTTTTTCGTTACTGGTGCCCCTTCTTTCCTCTTTGGCTCGGGTTCTCTTCTCCACCGCCACTATTTATCCATCACCGATGGTCGATGCGATGGCGCGGGCGCCCCTTAATTTCTTCATTTACACCACCACCGCCGCCTTTCTTTTCTCTTGGGCTCGAGTTCTTTTCTCCACTGTTGCTATTTCTCCATCACCAATGCAGTTGCGCGGTGGGCTCGTTCGAGTTCTCTTGAACTCACGTGGTGGCGCGATGGTTCTCCAGCGTCGATGTGGTGAGTGAATCAGCCTCGAATTCAACAACACCGACTATTGAATCAAGCTGAAGATTGATGTGGGCTGGACTCGGGTGGGGAAAAGTAAGAGCTGAGTTTGGATGGAAGGGTGGTGGTGGGGTTGGGCTTGGGTGGAAGGGCAGTGACATGACGGGGCTTGAGTGGAAAAGTGGTGGTTGCGGCAGGATGAGGGGGTGGTGGTGGTGTCGCATCGAAAATGAAATCGGGTGAAATCGTTGGCGCGGCGGTGACTCGGCGATGGCACAGAGCAGTGGCGGATGTACGCTGAGGGTATGCCGACATTAGTAAGGGCGGAATTGTCCTTAAAATTTCAGGATTTGAGTTGAGGATATTTTTGTCTTTTTGTGTCGAGTCAACACCGCCTTAGGTTAAGATTAGAAATAGTATGTGAGGGTTATTTCAGCACTTTCATTAAAATTTTAGGGTTATTTTTTTACATAAAAAACTTGAGGGTTATATTGACATTTTCGCAACTATAGAGGATTATATTGTTATTTTGCCCTATTAATTTTAGAAAAAAAGTGCCTTTATAATGTTATATAATTAACATAAGATTCAAACCCTCCAGAAGTGCCAATATTACCATAAATAATCAGTGAAGTTGCAAAATTAACCATTCCGGTAGTTTTTTGCTGGAATTCTATGAAATGTTTGTTTTGCCCCTCTGGAATAAAAGAATTACTGTTATGCCCTCTTTTTCACCATTTTCTTCTCCTAAAGCAGACCCATCACCTCTCGATTCTTTCCGCGCCCTCACCCGCCCTACTACCACTCCCTTAAACCAACATCGCTCCACCACCTCGCTCCACCGATCGCCGCCCAGCTCAGGTCAAACCTTCATCACATTTTATCATTCGCAACCCTAATCCCTAATCGGTGAAGTCACAACCATGCTCTGCCCTGCCTCCGCCACCACCACCGCTCGAAAAATGCAACTCCTTTCTGAATACCTCTGCCCCTCACCCTCTCTCTGTGCTTGAGCTTCACTGGCTCCATCACGCTCTGCCTTCTCTTTGCGCCTGATCGGAAAAGTGTTATTTGAATTTTTGATTTGAGGCTAGAGTTTTGGGGTAGGTTTTGGATTTACAGCTGTGGCGAGTGGCACAACGATGGTTTGGTGGGGTGGAAGGGTGGTGGTGGGGGAAGGATAGAAGGGTGGTTTGGGTTGTTGAAGGGTGGTGGTAGTGTTCACTGTCTGGGGAAGAGGAGTGGAAGGGTGGAATAGTGGTGGTGGTGGTGGCGGGTCTGGGGGTGGAAGGGTGGTGGAGGGGCTGGTTGGAGAGGGTAGTGGCGGGGTTGTCCTCAAAATTTTAGGTTTTGACCGAGGGTATTTTTATCTTTTTAACTCTGGTCAACGTTGCCTTCGTTTAGGTCAATGACGAAAATGATCCCTCAAGGTTGTATTGGCACTTTCATCTACTAATTAGTGCTATTTCTGTAATTTAAATTATTTGAGGACTTAACACTTTCGCAAGTATATAGAGTTAGGCAGTCTTGGGAAACACCGTCTTCCATAGGTTTATGGAAAGACGGAGTTTAATTAGAATAATAAAAATATATAAGGCTTTAATTGTAATATTAAAAATTATTATGTACTCCCTCCGTCCCAATTCAACTTCACATTTTGACTTTTCTCAGTTGACTTGAAATATGTTTGATCCTTAATATCTTCATTAAGGATAATTAAGACTTGTGAAAATTTGATATTTTGAAAATATATGTTATAACGAATCTAACAATGTATCACACAATAGTATTTATACTTATATACCGATTCAATTTTAGGGTCAAAGTTAAGAAGTTTGACTAAATGAATAGTTAAATTGCAGATTGAATTGAGACAGAGGGAGTAACACTTTTCAATATTTATAAAACACTTTTAATAAGTGTCGTAAAGAAAGTGTTATATTAGGCTTATTTTATCTAACATGACAATGTTAGTACGAACAGTGAAGCAACAACCATAATTTTTTTTTAAAAACCTAAATAAATAGAAAGATCATCAGGTAAAATTGCACAGCCGCCGAGTTACGATTAGGAAAGGTCATCAGGCGGAGTTGGGGCCCTAACTACAAAAAAGTAATGTGTGTTTGTTTAATTTTGGTTGGCTGTGTCCCTTTTTCTCAGTACTTGGTTTCCCGACAAAGCGCTGCGGGCGAGCGTTATCGCCTTCTGGTCCAATGATTTCCCGACAACAGCACATGAAAAGAACATGGAAAAGAACCGTTGATGTTGCTGAATAATTTCTGAGACCGCAAAAGGAATTAAATTAATCCGTTACTTTTATCCAATTTAATTGTGAGGACATTGATCATTGTTTAAGTATCATCGTGTCAAGCAAAAAACGAGAAGAATTTGAAGGCAATATCGAGCACCAACGGATTTACTGCGGGGCACTCCCACTGCCGTTAGTGATGTGCTTTGTACCTTTTAGTCCGTGAAGCATGAATTAGTCCATAAGTCTCAATTCAATCTGCACATTTTTTGATCAACTTTCTCAAGACACATTACACCATAAATTTTAACCAGTATATAGATACAAATATCATTATGTGAGATATTATTGGATTTCCTGCATGATGTATTTTATAAACATCAAATTTTAATACACCATTATTATATATAAATAAAGTTATCGCTGGTCAAACATTGTATAAGAAACTTGACCAAAAAGTATGCAGGTTGAACTGGGACGAATGAAGTACATGTTCTTTATATTAGTCTACGTGTCCTTTCCTTTCTTTTTCGTCAATTTAATTTAAATTTTTTGGTTTTATCAATTATTTAATTTAAATTAATATTCAATCTCAATTTAACCAAGTAATGTTAAAACAAAAAAGTTGATACACGAACATACAACCCAATTAAACCCTGCATCCAACAACAAATCAATAAAATTATAAAAACACCCTTTTCTCTCCTCCCTCCTCCAAAACCCTTGCCCAAGCCGCCGCCGCCTTATTCTTCAATCTTTTCCCCATCTTCCCATTAGGGGAGATGGGGAACAACAGTTTATTTTAATTTATATTTCTGTTATTCAATAAGTGTGAGATTTATCTCCACAGATTAGTTTTTATT
>JAUOBV010000011.1:6616581-6626691 GCA_032360425.1 Rubia occidens
GGAGCACTGTTTTGCAGATCGGACGTTGTTCAAGGGATCACGACGAGAGGCTTCATACGGTGGAAACATATTCATCAGGTACGTTGCATAATAAAATTTTAATATTGCAACTAAAATATTTTACTTTTCTATAGTTCTAATTCAATTCCGTCTTCCCATATGCTTACGGAAATACTGTCTTTTTCAAAACTTTGTCATTCATTAATTGCTTAAATATAACTAATGTATGAGTGTGTTTGACAAACATGTGCTTAATTAGCCTTATTTCGAAAACAGTGGGAGATCAGCTTATGATTCTTCTCAAAAAATAACTTATACTTCTTGAATAAACACTATTTTTATCACTTTACCAAACACTAATAATGATTTTACTTTATAAGCAAAATACTTATAAACCCTGCAAAATTTACGATCCCTTGTTAATCTTAAGAGCAAATGTAAATTGAAACCGAGTTGTTTTATAAGTTGAGTAATAAAAAATATTGTAATGCCGACACGATCCATGTGGAATTCTAAGCTTGATGAGCTATATTTGTGTCCTACAAGACTGAGGGTGGATATAGTCAAATTCAGATAAACCAATCATGTAACCCAAGCGTGTGCATCAACCAGCTCCCATTGGTTGGATCGTTATTATTTTTCTCGTTCATTTTAAATTGACATACTTATAGTATTGAAACTTTTTTTATAAAAATTTTTGGCATTCTTTACCCTTTTTTTTTTGTGCTAAAATTGGCAAAATTTAGAAGAATGTCCTCCTTTCATTTTATTTTATCTACTTTTGCTTCAATCTCTACCATTCATTTAGTATTTTATCAATATTTATGCCAAAAGTAGATGTGCCGCGTGATTTTCTATTCACACTACTTTTAATCAACTAACTAACCCAAAACTCCCCGAACCAGACATTTTCGCAGAGGTCAACAAAATTTACATCAAAGCTATTTTATATGTATTTCAATTCAATTCATTTAAATTTGATAAAATTTAGTTTAATTTAGATCATGTTATAATATTAGTGAGCTATAAAACACTATAGTTTGATACTCTCTCCCAATGGCGGATTCAAGATAAAATTTGAGGGGGTTGAATTACACAAACATCTCCGGGGAGGAAAAAGACATGAAGAATATTACTCCCTTAATTCGTCGTAGTTTACCGGGGCAGCCTCCCCGGCTCTCCCCGGTGTAGTTCCGCCAGTGCTTCCTCTGTCTCATTTCAAATTCCACCTTTTGACCTTTTGAGTTGATTTGAAAAATGTTTGATCCTTATTATCTTTCATTAAAGATAATAAAAACATGTGAAAATTTGATATTTTGAAAATATATGTTATAACGAATCTAACAATGTATCACACAATAGTATTATACTTATATACCGATTCAATTTTAGGGTCAAAGTTAGGAAGTTTTGGCTAAATGAATAGTTAAATTGCAGCTTGAATTGAGATATATACATTTATGACCCGATTAATGCAACCAGAAAATTTATCTTCATTTTTTCTAATTTACAGTTTAAACCTTGGTCTTTCCACGACTTATGGAAAAACCATCTTTCAAGAGACGAACTCATATATTTATACCACGGTATATTACCCTTAAATTTTATGAGTTCGTCTCTTGAAAAATGGCCTTCCTATAAGTCGTGGAAAGACCAAAGTTTAAATTGCAAATTAGACAAAATTAAGATAAAATTTTTGGGTTGCATTAATAGGTCATAAACTTATAGCTACTGCACATTGCATAATAAAATTTTAATATTGCAATTAAAATATTTTACCTTTATGATAATTCTAATTCATCCTCATCTTTCCATATGCCCATGGAAAGACGGTCTTTACCAAAACTTTGCCTAATTTTACTCCAAAAAATTGAATAAGGAGAGAAAAGAAAAGAAAAATAGTAAAGAGCTAAAATGACCCCGGCTTAGGCTGAAAGTGCCAATATAACCCCACAATCTCAGAAAGTGCCAAAATAACCCTTGACATCGCTGACTTTTTAGTCAACCATTTTGTGGCCAGATTTTGTTGAAAAGATCATTTTGCTATTGTAAAAAAAAAAAGAAAAAATCAAGAAAAAACTTTTCTTCCCCAGTTTCATTTTCTTTTTTCCTCAACCCATTTCCTCTGTTTCTTCTTTCTTTGAAATTTTGTCGGAGAAGTCTAGGGTGTTCGATGGGATAGCGGGATGACTGGATTGGGCAGGGCTGGATCAGCGGGGATAGGACAGAGGAGATTATGAGGGGGGTAGCGGGAGGAGGAGATCGGCAGGAGAGCGGCTCTCAATTTTTCGGCGAGCGGTGCTGGGGTCTAAGCGGGCGTGGTAGAACAAAAGTCTTGATTTTCCAACGCTTGGCTTAGCGGCCATGAGGTTGAGTTTTGGTGGAGGGAGTGGGGCTGAGAGGCGGTGAGACTGAGCGGGCGGTGTGGGGCTGAGGGAGATGGAGCGGGCTGGCGGAGGTGGTGAAGAAGGTGGTGGGTAAGGCAGAGGAGATTGGGAGGGGTAGCAGCGGGAGGAGTGGCAGCAAGAGGAGGAGATCAGGATGGGGTGGTGGCGGGCCGCTAGGGATGATGGGGTTGGGCGGAGAAGATCGGGAGGGGTGACAACATGAGTGGTGGGGAAATTCCTGGCGGCGGTGGAGATTCCGGCGGCGGCAGTGACGGTTCCCGGCAGCTCAACATCAGTGAAGAAGAAGATCAAGGGTATTTTAGGTATCAATTTTTTAACTTCTTAGTCAAGAGTATTTTCATCATTTCACTTATTGTTATTGCTGGAATTTCATGGTTCAACGCTGAAATTAGGGAGTTTGACTATATCGACACAATTTTTTTAAAAATTAGGATTAGATTGACATATAACATAATTAGTTAGGGTTAAATTGACATTTTATGAGATGTAAAATTATATTGACACTTTCACCTTAAAGTAGGGATTATAAATGTATTTATCCCAAAGAAAAAAAAAGTGAATGGTAAACTCTAAAGTGTGCAGCTGCCTAGCAAAAAGTCAAAAAAGTACACACTAATAGAAAAATGTTTTTTTTTTCTAAAAAAAAGAAAAAAGAAAAAAGGGTTTTCAAAATAAAGCAATTAACAATCACCTCGTTACATATTTCTATAAAAGAATATTTCATCGATTTATTAAAAAAGATTACTGTATAAATAAAAGAGAAAAGTGCATTTTTAACCCTATGTTTTGGATGAAAGTGTAGAAATGGTCTTTTAAAATCTAAAATTGTAGAAATGACCATGTACTTCGCTGACCTAAATGACAACAACCAAATTGGCTGGAAATTGGTGAAAAGACCATAATACCCCTGATTTATTTATTTTTAAAATAAATAAAAAAACACTGAAATGACCTCCTTATCTCCACTCCCAACTCTCTGCTCCTATTTCTTTCCTCATCACCTCGTCGTTTTATTTCACCGTCGTTTAACCAACCTTCTCCTCACCTGCGTTGGCGTCGTTTCCTAGCAGCGGGGGAGGGAATGAAGGCGAGGGAGTGTTTTTCGATGGAGGCGACAATGACAGAGGGGGATTTGAGCGGACGATGAGGCGATGCGAGGGTGAGGACGATGAGGCGATAGTTTTATACAGGGTGAGGATGAAGGGGATAAGGCGAGGCGACGATGACGGAGGGGGATTTGAGTGGGCAGTGACAGTAGTAGTAGCAACAGAGCAAACAGAGGCGAGAGATTTGAGTGAACGACGAGAGTTGTAGCGGCGGAGAGGTGGTGAGGGGGGGGAACAGGTGGTGGCGGGGGGAGGTAGTGGGCCGTGGCTAAGGTTTTCGGACGACGAGGCTGGGTTTCGAGCGGGGGCACAAGTGGTGGCAGGGGGAGGTGGTGGCTAGGGTTTTCTGGCGGTGGGGCTGGATTCCGGACGGTGGGGGAGGTGGTTTGTGGCCGGGGGGGGGGGGGGGGGGGGTGTTGACCAGGGTTTCCTTCATCGCCTCCTTCCCTCAGATCGACCCGCTCTCTTCACCATCAGCCCCGGGGAAGTAGGAGGAGCGAGTGGAACTCCGTCCATTCTTTCTGGTAAAGCCGCCGACTCTTTTCATTTCACATAATCTGCAACAGCAAAATCTAATTCATTCATTTGTTTGTTTGATTAAAATTCTCTGGAATTAATGATGAAACTCAACTTCCTTTTAATCGGCTTCGAGGGTTTATTGTTCTTGCGGCAGTGGTGGCAGAACTCGATGGCGGCAACTCAACTTTAGGGTGTGAAGTTGGAGGAGAAGAGGTTTAGGGGGTATAATGGTCATTAGATATTTAGTTATAAGTTTAGGGGATATTTTTGTCTTTTCACTATGGGTAAATGTCTGAATTGCATCGGCCAATGTCTGAATAGTGTAAATTGGGCAAAACTTCACATTTTAACAATCTTGTTGGTTCATTTATGCACTTTCAAATTTTACAAGATTATTCCTCTATTTTCTCTAGGATCATTTTCCTACTTTTCCCTAAATAAAATCATCGATCTTCGCCCATCCCCTCGCTGTCAACTCTCCGGTACAGTCCAGTACGTTTCCACTACTAGCATATTCCTTTTCAAAACCCCTTCATCTCGCCCTCAACGTCTGTAAACATCTTTCCAATCTTTGCAGAAAAAAATGCTGAGCTTGAATCTTCTGCCATCGCCGGTTCCCACCCTCTCCAAATCCAGAGGGAGACATCCCATCATCAATCCAAATCTCAGTTACTCGAGGAACCCAACAAGAATTCCTAGTTTCACCCCAATCCATGGCGACGGCCCCACAAAAATGGGGCTTCCCAGGTCCCTGGGACACCATTTTGGGGTTTCTCCGAAACCCATGCCGCAGGTTGTCCGTTCAGCATCATCTGATTCCCCTCAAGAATCGACCCCGACCCCGGCACCGGCACCAGACAAGAAGAAGTACCAGCTGCCATTGATCTTTGGTCTGTGGTATTTCCAGAACATTGTGTTCAACATCTACAACAAGAAGGTGCTCAACATCTTCCCATACCCATGGCTTCTCGCGTCGTTTCAGCTCTTCTGCGGTGCTGTGTGGATGCTTGCATTGTGGTCAGCGAAGCTCCAGCCTGCGCCGAAAGTGTCGAAATCGT
The DNA here is from genome assembly GCA_032360425.1 of Rubia occidens. Classification (NCBI taxonomy): domain Eukaryota; kingdom Viridiplantae; phylum Streptophyta; class Magnoliopsida; order Gentianales; family Rubiaceae; genus Rubia; species Rubia occidens. Next base: position 6,621,673 of record JAUOBV010000011.1, read on the forward strand.
TCATCGTTGCACTTCTCGGACCTGCGCTTTTTCACACAGTAGGACACATCTCTGCGTGTGTTTCTTTTTCCAAGGTGGCAGTTTCCTTCACTCATGTTATTAAGTCTGCTGAGCCTGTGTTTACTGTGATCTTTTCGTCGGTTCTTGGCGATACTTATCCTTTGAATGTTTGGCTTTCTATTCTCCCCATTGTGTTTGGTTGCTCCCTGGCTGCTGTCACTGAAGTGTCGTTTAATTTTGGGGGGCTGTGGGGCGCAATGATCAGCAATTTCGGGTTTGTTTTGCGCAACATTTACTCTAAGAAGAGTCTGCAGAGTTTTAAGGAGGTTAATGGATTGAATTTGTATGGATGGATTACTATAATCTCGTTCCTTTATCTGTTCCCCGTGGCTGTTTTTGTTGAAGGTTCTCAGTGGGTTGCAGGGTATCATAAGGCTATTCAGAGCATTGGACAGCCCTCTACATTTTACTTTTGGGTAATTTTGTCTGGCCTTTTTTACCATCTTTATAATCAGTCGTCTTACCAAGCTCTGGATGACATCAGCCCGCTTACATTCTCTGTCGGGAACACGATGAAGAGGGTGGTGGTCATTGTGGCTACGGTGTTGGTTTTCAGGAATCCCGTCAGGCCACTGAATGCTCTTGGCTCTGCTATTGCGATATTTGGAACTTTCTTGTACTCGCAAGCGACGGCTAAAAAGCCAAAGAAAGAAGCCTAGGGAAGTGAAAGGTGATATGTAGAATTGAAGAACGGATGATAATTGTTTGCTTACTATTTCTCCCTTTGTTTTTGGTTGGATTAGAATAATGCAGTTCTGGTTTTGTTGAATTAATAGAAAATTTTGTCAAACTGGGTATTTTAGTTCTTCTTGTGGTTACTGTCTGTATTGGTATTTAGTTTCTTGCCTCAAAACAATCTCGTGAATTCCTCAATGTTTCTTGTGGTCTTCTTATGCAGTGATTTTAGCTGAAAATAGCTTGACAAGTTGTATCTACCTGGTTCTTCTTTGCTCGATGATATGAAAATGTTCTCTTTTCTGTTGGTGGAAACTGGAATCCTCATAGAGCAATTCTAGTGCTTTGGGGGAAAAGGGACTTTTGAATTACTCTGATTAATCTTTCATGCATTCCTCACCCTTGAGTAGTTCGGTGGATTAATTTGGTGGATTATTTTAACTCAGTGTTCTGGTTTTGTTGGCTCAAAAGAAAATTTTGTGCTGACTTTTATTAGGTTCCTTAGTTCTTGTTGTAGTTACTGGCTGTGATGGTATTTAGTTTGTAGTTTCAGGCACTGATGACTACATGTCAAAGCAATCTCTGGGGTTCCTCGATGTCTGTTTTGTATTTGGTTAATTTAGATGAATGCACCCTTTCAGATTAGATTGTATCTACCCATTTTCATCTTAATCTTGCTTCTGAGATAAAGAAAAGGCATGTTCACTTGTAAGCTTGTCTCCTTTGCTTAATGATATGAAATTTGTAAGCTTGTCTCCTTTGCTTAATTATATGACTATGCCTTCTTTTCTGTTGCTAAAATTTTCACCGAATTGAGCAGTTCTAGAGCTTTTGGGGGGCAAAAATAGAGCATTGGATTTCTGTGTTAAGTTCTTGTGCTACTCACAGTTCCCTCTCACTCACCTTATTAGATGCAGTGCTCAACAGCAATAATAACTAAAGTCCTTGTCTTGTTTTATGTGAAAATATCTCCTACAGCTTAACTTCTCCCCGTGATTTTTAGCTTGAAGTGTAACTTTTTTTTTGTTCTGGCAGTGTTTTCAGTTTGTTTATTTGTAGGATTAAGGTACTAGTTGCTTCATTTTGTCTTTTTTCACTGCATCCTTTTCCTCATTCTGTCATTTGATGCATGTAAGAGTAGCTCGTTTCGTAGACAACATGAGCTTCGAGAGTTTGGTCTTTGTTGTACCTGGTTAAGCGTAAAACCATCTAGAATTCGTCATCTTTGAAAAATGTGTGACTTGTTCTTTAGCTTTGGTTAATCTGAAGTTCTGCAGGTGATCTTTTAGTCATAATTGTGAAGAAAACCCATATGGAGTTTCACTTTCTTGAGTCATATATGTTCCACGAGCACAAAAATCATCATCTTAACTGAAAAGCTGTTGCATAGTCGGTGAAATATTGTAGAAGATTCAATCCTGGGATCATGTTCAAACTCATGTAATTATCTGATTTTACAGCTGAAATTGGTATATCATGAACAAATCAACATACTCGAGATACAATTTCGAGATGAACAACATGTAGCCATTAAAATCCCAATTTCTTCATCCGTGCATTTTGATGGTGCCAGATGCATTTCTCTTATGGAATCAACCTTGATAGATAGCAATGCATCATCAAATTGGATGAGAATGCCCTCCCAGAGGTCATCTATGCAGGTCTGGTACGGTTCCTCTAGAGTACCAGTCTTCCATCCAGCCTCTTAGTCTGAGCCCCGCTTTCAGATTGTCATGATGTACCTGTTGGCTATTCCACAATATCAACTATGACGCCAATTTTGTTACAAGTTCATAAACACTTTATGTACATTTTGTAATTACTTTTGTAATGCCTATGGGAAGGAATGGAAAATTAACCGTAGACGTATTCAGAAACTGCAGTGTGGGAGTATTGGTGTTATTGAAAATAGGTTTATTTGTATTAATGAAACTTGAAGACGTGCATTGCGTCTTTCTACAATTTCTAAGATGTGCATTGCTTCTTTCTAAACTTCATGTTTCAAAATGATACTTGATACATCCAACCACGGTTTGTAAGAAACGGAAGCCCCTATGCAATACACTCGGAAAGAATCACATTCCATATTCTGAGGCCGATTACTGACTGAAACGCACATAGGGTAGTTGGCCAAACATCTGCAAGTTCCCATGGCATTAAAAGATTGTAAGTGACAAATCAATTAAACACGCATTCGGATGATAGCGCCATATTGTGGCACATATGTCGCACACTCAGCTTGTATGTCTATCAGTCCATTTGCAGGATGATATTGATGGTATAAAAGGCTGTTCTTTAATTTAAGTATCAGAGCAGAAATACCACCCCAATTTAGCTGCTATAATTTCAGCATGTTCTTTTACTCATTTGCAAGTGCACATATTTATCCATACGCATGTTTCACTCAGGCATGCAAATTGGGAGTACAGAAGTAGGTAAACAATCAGTGATTGATGATACTGCATACTTACTTTTAGAAGCATCTCTAATCTTCGAAAGGAGTGAGATCAATTTTGAACTGTTGCTTCCCCTTGCTAACCTTCTGCAAAAACAATTTTCAAATCACTTAAATGGAATAAAGGAAAACAAAGAAGAAAAATAGATAAATAGAACCTTGACAATTTAGGAACAGCAGTGAAACTATTAACGCCGTACTGCTCATTACCACATATCATATTTTTATTCTTTTTCCTAAGGAAAACAAAAGTATGTACTATCTGCAGAACTGAAGCATCCTTTTAAAATTAGATCCTAGCTGCGTGAAAAACCAGGATTATATTATCATTAAAAACAGAATTGCTATTCACAACATTCCAGGAAGGACATGGCAAAACCTCCAAATCAGATGACAGCATATGCATAAATCCAAAGGAAACTGTTCAAGATTATCCATACATCAAATTGGGGACAGACAAGCTAGACAAAAGAAGGCAAAAAAGAAAAAAAAAGAAAAAAACACATGATGGATAAGATGAACACTTAATTTACAGTTGCGCAACAAGGATAACTTACAGCAATTGAGACGAGCTCTTCTAACAGTTCCTCCAAGTGCCGAAGTGGCTAGTAAAAAGAAATGAGCAGATCAAAATCACAATTTAGTATTTACAAACTTACAGCTTTAAAGACATTCAAAATAATGAAATTGTAAGATAGGTATACAAAAGATGGTAAACTTACCCATTGAGTTGGACCATCAACTGGAGCCTTTAGGGGGTTATTATGCACCTGGGAAGGCATGAATTAATTTTAGCAACGACTAGTGATGTAGCAGGTAAAAGAAGGAACATAATCCCAGTATTTGATTCTATAGTCTTAATTTGGATAATTAACGAATTAGAACTTAAAAAGATCAGAGGTAAGAGTTTAGGTGTATAAATAAGGAGTTAAGGTAAAGTTAAGAATGGACCGAATGGTAGTAGAAGCTATAAAAATTCCAATTAAATTTGTAGCAATAAAACCAATCAACGAAGGCAGCTTCAATTAAAGAAAGCAGAACAACATAAAATCAACAACTTAACCACTTCATTTCATTTTAATTTCTCCTGAAGCACTAATAACTATTTTCGGGAAGCAAAGATTGAAACCTAGGCACAACAAAGTGAGCACAAACTTGATGCATGTGAAAAATGAGTCTAGGAATGCCAAATTTTGAAGTGAAGTTGCGGAAACCCAGATTACAGTAATAAGTGCAACTTGTAGGCAGACACTGAATTTGACCTCCAACACTTCAAGATCAACTCCAACAGAAAACCTAATGATGTTAGTAACTTGGATGAGATAATGACTAAGAGCTATAGCAGTACCCTTTCTCACCATAGGAATTGGGAAAATTCTTCAGCCCTAGAGACTCACGAATATATGATTCGACGCTCGTCTATCTCAAAAAAATAAAATAAAGTACACCTCAGAATCAGTTGGAGAATTTTCAACATGAAATTCTTAAATTCTAAAACTCGTGATTGGAAAATCAGTGTTTCTTCCTTCTATAGCATATGCTATTACAAATTTCCATAGTCGCTACATCATAAACTCAGCAACAATATTACACTCAGAAGCAATAAATCTTTTGTCAATGCCCACTTAAAATCATACCTCCATAAATAAACCATTCACACCAACTGCAACTGCTGTCCGAGCAATGCAAGGTATCAATTCTCGGAGACCTCCACTAGCAACACCACCTCCTTCTAGCTGTTTAAAAATGAAGAAAAAGAAAAGCAGTTCATTATGGCATTGCCATTTAAATTTATCAAAGTCTAAAGCAAGTTTCTTTCAAACGTTTTA
>JAUOBV010000011.1:6652461-6662974 GCA_032360425.1 Rubia occidens
TGTGTCATGTTCGGTTAGGACATGTGTCCAATAACATTATTTATCTTTTCATTAAGAATGGTTCTTTATCTGTTTTGTCCTTGTTGCTGAAACCTCATACTTGTGCTCCATGTGTTACGGCAAAAGGTCAAAAATTGTTCTTTGTTGAGAATTCTAAACATGGTGTTAATGTCCTTGATTTAATTCCTTGTGATTTATGGGGACCTTCACCTGTCTTATCCAGAAATGGATTCTCTTATTATACTCTCTTTGTGGATGACTAGTCACATTTCTCTTGGTTTTATCCCATTCGTTGGAAATTTGATTTTACTGACATTTATATGCAATTTGAGGCCTTTGTAGAAAATCAATTCTCATCTCGTATTAATGTTTTTTCATAGTGATGGTGGCACTGAATTCCTTAACACTCAGCTTCGTACTCACTTTGCATCGAACGGGATACATCATCAAATTTCTTGTCCCTATATGCCTGAACAAAATGGGCGTGCTGAGAGAAAACATCGTCACATTGTTGAGATGGGGGTCACTATGTTGTTTCATTCTCATTTACCTATTTTTTTGGGATGATGCTTTTTCGGTTGCGGTTCACACTATCAATTGCCTTCCCACACCAGTTCTCGATGGGGCCACACCATACGGTCTTCTTTTTTATCGAGCGCCTATTTATTCCAACTTCCATCCCTTTAGTTTTCGGGTATATCCTTTTGTTTGCCCTTATGCCGAGCATAAACTGTTACCACGGAGTTTCCTTAGCCTGTTCATTGGCTATAGCTCGTAGTACAAAGGTTTTCGGTGTTTCGATACCACCACTGGTCAGGTTTATATTTCTCGGCATGCTCGCTTTGATGAGTCGTGCTTCCCCTTCTCTACTATTACTTCCCCGTCTCTCCATTTTCTTCGCTGGATGTCTCTTTCTTTCTTGATCCCTCGGTCCCTGACTCTCCACCAGTGGCCTCGTCACTGTCCTCGCCAGCCACATGCTCTATTTGCTCTCCTATTTTGGATTCTCAAAATCTGGTCCTTCCATCTACGCTTTCTAGGTCACCACCAGCTACTCCTTGAGTACCAATTTCTCCTTTGTTGGACGTTTTTTGGAAAGTCTTCAAATTCTTCCAACTCTATGCCTGATTCTGATGGTTCTCCTGATCTTTCTCTTACTCGTCTTTATCCTATGGTCACTCAAGCTCGTGGTGGCACAAGACAGCCTCACCAGTTTGATATTTATGTTGTCATTGGTCTTTTAGTTGCTCTTCTTACTGAGTTTGGGCCCAGGGATTATCGTGCTGCTCTTCGTGATCTGAAATGGGTGGCTGCCATAGACGCTGAGATGGATGCTCTTCATCATCAGCATACTTTGGATTAGGTCTCTCATCCCTCTAGTGTTAATATCGTTGGCTCCAAATGGGTGTTTTGCCTGAACTACAAATCGGATGGTACTGTGGATCATTATAAGGCTCGTCTTGTTACTCAGGGGTACTCTCAAATCCCTGGATTTGATTTTGATCACACTTTCAGTCCTGTAGTTAAAGCCTCTATGGTCCGTACTGTTCTCGCTATTGCCACTATGCGGAATGGCCCCTCCACCATCTTGATGGTCAATAATGCCTTTCGAAATGGTGTTCTTGATGCTCCTGTCTACATGGTTTAGCCGGTTGGTTACAAGGATCTGGTTTGCCCTGATTATGTTTGTCGCCTGCGTAAAGCCATTTATGGGTTTAAGCAGTCCCCTCGTGCATGGTTTGACAGGTTCAATACTTATCTTCAGGACCTCGGTTTTGTTTACAACATGGCTAACACATCTCTTTTTATCTTCTCTCATGGTACCATTCTTCTTTACATGTTAGTTTATGTTGATTATATCATTCTTACGGGAAATGACGCTATTGTCATTCGTCAGTTTATCACTCGTACTAATCTGGAGTTTTCTATTAAGGACCTGGGTTCTCTGCATTATTTTCTTGGTCTTGACATTTCTTCCACGTCTACTGTTATCTTCTTGGGGCAGGTGAAGTATGCTCGTGACATATTTAGTCGTGCAAGGATGACTGATGATGCTCCTGTTTCTACTCCATTTTTGCCCATGTCTCAGCTTCATAGCAGTTCCAGTGAGCTGTTCGCCAATCCTAATCCTTATCGGTCCTTAGTCGGTGCTTTATAATATCTCACTATCACTCATCCGAATTTGACTTTTGCGGTCAATTCTGTCAGTCAGTTCCTTCAGGACCCTCGTGATGATCACTTTACGGAGGTTACTCGAAATTTTTGCTATGTTAGTGGTACTCTTAATTTTGGATTATCTTTCAGCACTTCTAGTTCCTCCGAGGTATTGAAATATTCATATGCTAATTGGGTTCATTGTCTTGAGACTCGTTACTCGACTTATGAGAATGATGTCTTCCTTGGTGGGAATCTTGTCTCATGGAGTGCCAAGAGGCATCCTACAGTATCTCATTCCACCTCTGAGTCCGAGTATCAAGCTTTGGTGAATACAGGTACTGAGGTGATTTGGCTATCTCATTTTCTTCGTAATTTGCACTTTCTGCTTTCTGGACCGTCTCTCTTGTTGTGTGATAATAACAACACCATTTTTCTCACCCAAAATCCAGTTGCTTATCACTTTTTTCGGGAGTTGGTTACGAGTGGCAAGTTGCGGGTTCGCCATGTTCCCACTTCTCTTCAGATAGCTGATATTTTCACTAAGGGTCTCTCACATCCCTTGTTTGAGTTTTTTAGATCCAATCATTGTGTTTTGGCTCATTGGACACTGCGCTTGAGGGGGTGTTAGAATATTAGATAATTAGTATGTTTCTTTAGCGATAAGTTATTGTGTGTTTACTCTTGTACCCTCATGACAACTATGTAATACCATGGAATACTACAACCCTAATTGAGTAGGGTTTTATCATATATGGTAAGATCCTCCTTTTCTCATCTGAACTATCTCCTTATTCTTTGACTCTCCTGACTGGGTTCCTCGCGGTCATATCAGTAAATGTGGTTATCGTGATGTACATATATATGGCAATGAAAGAGCCGGTGTACAAACACGAGCCGGATCCTAAGTTTTTGTCAGAAGCCAAGGCTAGCATTCATCAATCTGAAACAACCGAAGCTAATGATGCATCAGTAGCCCGGAGTAAACAAGAGTAGATCGTAGTTCACTTTGTAATGAAATCCAAGAAAAAAACATGGTTTGGTTCGTGGTTGCAAGATGTAAAAAATGGAAAAAAAAATCAAAGCTTGAGAGTGCCCTTCTAGTATTGTATACTGTGACCTATTTTGGGATGACTGTTGCCAGAACTAATTTAAGAGCTGAAAATTTTGTAACAAATAAATATGCACGGAGGATTTACTGTTAGTAGTAGTTATTTTTCTAATAAAATTTAAATTATTTTCACTTACAGGTGTATTATTATAAACCTTTAGTTTGGCTGACCCCTCATATTATGTTCCAAGATTAATGTAGAGTTTATTTTGCCTTGCCATTGTCGTTTTACGAGCATCCCATAGTTAGTATCCCGGTTCACGCTTGGCTTGAATGACTAATATGGGCATAATTCTGTTGGATATTCCTTTGTTAATGTTTTTTATGTATTGGCGTGCTTATTTATGTGTCTAAGCGGTATTTATAACTATGTCTTCTAATATAGGGGGTGGACAATAACATAATTTTTAAAATGATGTAGTATGAGTCTATACGCTTGCATGATGGTCGTGGTGTGAAAGCATACCTCTGTTATTGGTTTTTCCGGGCGCATTGGGCTTGCGAGTGCCATTGTTGTAACATCCTTAGCTTGAGATGCTAACTCCTTTTATCTACTTGAGTTGCACTGTCATAGCGGTCTTTCTTGGCTTTGTTTAAGCGAACTTGTCGTGTGTATTGGATTCTAAATTGCGTGTGAGGATTATTTATCCCCGTGTGTCGCGTGCAAATGCAGTTGTGTGGTGGTTGTGATTTGTGCAAATGTAGTTGTGTGGTGGTTGTGATTTTTGGCTTATTGCGTTACTCTACTGTTTATCAGTCGTGCTTGTTTGGTCATTCTTCGCATGTCCTTTGGTTTGGTGGTGGTTTGGGCTTGGGTTCCGACCATCTTGCTTATCCCTGGTTTGGTAGGTTGGTTCCTTCTTTTTGCCTGCTAATGTTGATCCGTGACTTCATTAGTGGACCACCTTGAGAAGCTTGTGGTTCTGCAATGGCATGATCATCACGGTCTTCTCTTGTCTGTTCAAGCGGATTTGTTACTTGTACTAGTTGTATGCAATTTTCTCTGGCTCCATTTCACGTGTTCCTTGCTTGTTGGTTCTTATCATGTGTTTGACTTATTGTGTGGTTGCTGAGAAGATGGTGGTTTCGGGGAGGTCTTCATCCTTTCTAAAGGGCCATCAAAAACCTAGTAAAAAAACCGTCCCTACAAACGGTGCCACTGATACGGCAGAATCCTTCTATGTGATGATAAACCTTGAAATTCGCCTAATAAGCCCACCTCCGATGAACACCTACAAGAAAACCCATCGGGGTGTCCCAATGAGGAAGTTTCGACGCCCTAGTCAGTTTGTGTGTCTTTTTTTCGGCGTCATGTTTCCAAAATTACTTACCTTCGTCTGGTGTTCTACGTCTACCTCATGATCGTGCAATTGTGGTTCGCGTAATGTGTTCCCCTGTTCTAGTAGATGGTGTCTTGGTGAGTGTGCTTATTCACCTTTTTTGGGGTCAGTTATTTTACCGCGAGGTGGACTTAATTAGTTTGGTTGTGAGTGGTTAGCGAACTGGTTGTAGCGAATTGGTTCTTATGCTAGGGTGTTGCAGGATGAATATATTATATACCAAGATTTCATGCTAAAATCAATTAGTATTAAGTGGAAATGACTTATAACCTTGTATATTGATTTAAAACCTAGTCATTTACCAATGTGGTGGAATTTTAACACGTTGGATCACGTGCAACGGTGCAAATGTGGACAAACAGAGATCACATGCGAAAACAATGAGAATACATGTTTACTGGGCTAACCTTCGGCCTTGATACCAAATGAGAGTCAAGGGCCTATATCATAAATCAATTAGTACGAGAAGGAGTAACTCGCCAAGTTTATATACAAAACAAGAAGTTTTGCAACTATTGATGTGAGATACAGTTATATTCTAACACGCTCCTACAAATATAACACCACGAGTCTTTACACTTGAACAAACTAAACAAACCAAGAAGGGTCCTCCAATCACTTGACTGAACCAGTGATACAAAGATGAAATGAGACATGGATCTATTAGGAAAATGTAATGTGTGAGCTGACATACAGAGTAAAAATGTAATGTGTGAACGACATACACAATATAAACCCTTTGAAATTTCACAAAATGAGTGGACTTTCATCCTAATACCATTTAGTAACAAGTGGAGATGATCCATAACCTTATGTATCGATCTATAATTCAGCCATCCACCAATACGATAACAATCTTATAAGATACCTTAAAATTCAACCATGAATATCCAAAACCATACGAAAATACGCTTTTGTAAATCCAAACCATGCGAGGTGTGATCTGCTATGTAGCACTGGTACGATTCTAGGTACAAGTACGGGTACATGATTCGATAAATTGAAAATTAGGGGGTACGGGTACGAAATGGGTACGATTATAAATAAAAAAATATATTAATAATATTAATAATAATTAATCATTTCTGAATCAAAGATAATATGATTTTATATTGTAAGCAATTTAAAGTAAATGAAAACATCTAAATGTAGTTTAAACTTAATATTTATCATAATAATTAGCAAATAAACTACATAACAAGATTATAATTCGATGTCTTAAACAATAAGACTAAAATAAGCAAACAACAAATAAAATTCATCGTTCAAGTCAACAAAAAGCATAATGATAAGCATGAAAAGTGAATGAAAAACATCAATTTTCAACAATAAACTTTTTATCCAAGTCCGGCGAAAGAAGGGTTTTTCTCTATTTTTCAACTTTTTCTTTTTTTCTTATTTATAATATCAATTTTTTAATTCAGAATTAATGGGGTACAATGTACCTGTACCCTCCATCTTGACCGACCCTTGACCGACCCTTGACCGTACCCGTACCCGGTCAAAGTACCCAAAAAGTCAAAGCGTACCGGGGATGTCCCCAGACCGAATCCATACCCCTTACGGGTACAATGACCCATTTACTGTACCCGGGTAGCATAGGGGTTGGACATGGAGGACGCAAATTCTGATTTTCCCGTGGAAGCACCACGAAGTCCTGCGGTAGCATTTTGGTTGGTTGTTGGGAAAGCGCGAAGATAGATACGATGGAAACAATTCAGTGCTTTAATTCCCATGATTCTTACAAATCTGGCACTGGAGTCTGGGGCGATCAACGGATGTCTTGCTAGGAGAAGACCCGTCACAGTCGAATCGTTCAGACGCACGCTCCAGGCGCGGCTGCTGGTTGCCGGATTACTGAGAGACAACGTTGGCAAATATGTATCATGAATGAGAGATTGTGTTATAAGGCGTGATTTCTAGTCTTGGATAGATATGTATCATGAATGTAAGGAATTAAAGAAAATATTTAATTTCACAGTTTTCATGATTCTTCCATGTCTTGAGTATATATATTTCTTTCATAAAGGTTTGACTTAAACTTTAAAACTACTCGTATAGTTTACAAACTACTTCTCTCAATGATATTTCTTAACTTGCCTTTGCACGTCTCATTCTATCTCCCCTCCTTTTTACTTTTGACATTTAAATCAAATAAGAGAAAGCAATAAAACACGATGACATTGAGGAAAAGAAAGATCTAAGAAATCCGTGACCTCAATGTTATACTGATGTTAGCCATGGGTTCAAATTACTGTTAAAGAATTGAGTCACAAAATTCCTAAACTACAATGCTAAACTTGCCTTTTAAATTAGGAATACTCTGTGTGTATATATATATAGGGGTGGGATCAGGTGAGAACACTCATTTATGTGAGGACACATGCTTATGTGAGAACACATCCAAGCCATACAATCATTCAATCTAACGGCTTCCATTATTCTTCTTTTGCTGGATCAATAATCTGGATCTAACGGTTTTCCTTATTCTTCTTTTGCCAGATCAATTAATTATCTAACTACTTCCATTATATTTCTTTTACCTGATCAATTAATCTAGGTGCCCAATTAATCTAGCTTCAATTTACCCATTTAATTTGCACCATCAACCATTTTTTCTATATAAATCTTCGTGAACTACATACTTTTTGGTGCATTGTTTAATAACTAGTTTAACAACTCTTTTTGTTGCGTATGTTGTTCTTGCTTGTGGAATTGACATTAATCTTTAAATATTTTCCCTTTTTATTCTCTAACATATCATTGGATTTCATTTCCCATGACAAGAAATACCTACAGATTACATTTGAAGCACTTTTAAGCGCTAGTTAAAGCCCATACGAGTTATACTCTAAGCACCAAGTTATTTTCGTAGCAACACGTGTTATAAAAGAAGAAGCTACAAGTTACATTGGATGCACATAAAAGTGATGGTTGAAACACATATGAGTTGTACTCTAAGCACCGGGTTATTTTCGTAGCACATGCAAGTTATTAAATAAGCACATACAGGTATATTTGAAACACTTACAAGCAATGGTTGAAGCACATGTGAGTTGTACTCTAAGCACCTAGTTATTTTTGTAGCAAACACAAGTTATAAAAGAAACACCAATAGGTTACATGTGAAGCACTTACAAGCAATGGTTGAAGCACCTATGAGTTACACTCTAAGCACCAAGTTGTTTTCGTAACAAACACAATATAAAAGAAACACATGCAGATAACATTTGAAGCACTTACAAGCAATGGTTGAAGCTCTTATGAGTTGTGCTTGAAAATGGATTTTTTGGTGCTCTGAATTTCGAGCAAGTTTATTTATTTTTTTTAATTTTATTTAGCGTAAGTGTTTCAAGTTATGGGTTTAGATGATTTAACTTAAAAGTATGCTTGAAAATTGTTTTTTTGGTGCTTAGAGAATTTCATGCAAAATTTGTATAAATTTTACTAAGCATAAAACGTAGGTGCTTCTAGTTATGTGCATAGGTACTTTAAGTTAAAGGTGTGGGTGCTTGAAAATAATTTTTTGGTGCTCTGAGAATTTTGGGCAAGTTTATTTATTTTTAAAATTTTTATTGAGCATAATTGCTTCAAGTTATGCGTTTATGTGCTTTAAGTTAAAGGTGTGGGTGTTTGAAAATTGTATTCTTAATGCTTGACAATTTCGAACAATTTTTTTTAAAAAAAGTTTTTTATTGAATGTAGGTGCTTCAAGTTATGTGTGTAGGTTCTTTAAGTTAAAGGTGTGGATGTTTGAAAATTGTATTCTTGGTGCTTTGTAAATTTCTAGCAAGTTTATTTATTTTATTGAGAGTAAAGTTATGTGTGTAGGTGCTTTAAGTTAAAGACGTGTGTGCTTAAAAATTGTATTCTTGGTGCTTTGAGAATTTCAAGCAAGTTTATTTATTTTTTAAAAAAATTAGCCAATACAAATGTAGAACCCTATATGTTGAAGAACATTCAGATTCAACATGGAATGCAGTACAATGTTAGAGCAAAAACATTCAGTTCCATCAACAATCTGACTATCAAACAATCATAGAAGGCATTTGAAAATATGCTGCATCAACCAACCAAATAATACTTGACTACAACTCCAAAAAAAGTATTTGTTCAATCAAATAGCACTAGGGGACAACATGGTCACTGTCTTAGGGGCTGAACTCATTATCAGACCACAAATTGATTAACAAGAAGCACAAAAATACAAGGATGGGAAGCACCTCTCCATATCTAAAAACAGGACAACAACAAGCAACACAGCTCCATACATATCAAATCACAATAACCATCAGCTCAGCATCTTAAACAATGTCAACTGCCAGTTTCAGGTTTTCTTTGAACAACTGCAAACCTTTGCGCCACTCTGTGAGGTTGACATCAGGCGCCATCTTCTCGTTATACCAGCCTTAGCCAAAAGGGTTGTTCTCGTCGAAGGAGCCCATGAAGCTAAAATAGGACCTTACACGATGCTGAGGTTGTGCATAGGAATGCAGGCTTATGATACATAGGAGAACAAAGTACTCATTTAAGATGTCGAGCAAGGCATTGCCAAGAAGCCACCTTTTAGCATCACAAATGCTAATCGTCTGCCACTCGACCCACTGTAGCAATGCATTATCATATCATATACTCAGTATAGGCTACATATTTATTTTTCTTTTATGATCCTTAGATAAGGCAGACATGTTTAATAAAACAAGAAAAGGCGGAAAGAAGTTCAAGTTTTTGGCGGTTACTTACTTTTGGAAGCATTTGAGTATTATATCTGCAACGGTTGGATGTACGTCCTTGGATATCTCAAGATGATGATGCTAAAATCCAAATGTAACTTTCTTCTCGAAGAAGTACTTGAGAGGCAGTGACAGACTTGTCAGACCCCAAACATTTCAGTAAAAAATAATGTACGTATGCTCCTAACAAACACTATAAGGTGCAAATAAACCATGCATAATATAAGAAAGGGATAAAAAGAATAAATCAAGAGGTCTCACATAAACCGTACCAGAGCTCCAATCTTTGGATATTTCTTTAGCAATTTTCTCTCTTTCTTCATCATCTTCATTAGAAAAGCACACAGAATGTTCAAAAACAGCACGAAAGGGTGTGTAATACACACACAAATAACCGATAACCGATTATCATCTTCCCAAATAAAGAATGGGTATAAAGCAAAAAAGAACCAGAAACCAAATCAAACTTTGAGTACGACTATATTTTTGAGAGAATAAAAGGTCAAATAAGCATTCATGAAATGCAAAACCTTACAAATAGAAAATTGAAGACCTTCATGACACCAACACCACCAAGAGAGGATATAAAGGCTAATGAACAAGCTAGATAACAATGCTATTTTCATTTAATTTTAATGATTGTTCAAAGACAAGAAAACCCATGCATATGCACCCAAACTCATCGAGATTCAAAACAGTTAAGCTTACCGAAGAGCTACTAATATTATAACACACAAACTTTTTTTGAAGGAAGATTACACGTAAACAAGATCATGTGCAACAACTGCCAAGGCTAGCTCGAAATCAAAACATCAGCTGCACAATAATATACCCAACAAACTATCAACATCTTATCTAAATATGACTAAAACAGTAGCATAAAAAGAACTGTCTTTCCGCATCTTGCAAAATATTTCACTTCTGAACTAGTTCACTAAAACAAGATAAGGTTACGGTAAAAAGAAAATTTCAATCTTAACACCACTCTTTCTTTATGTTTCTATATGTGTGACCATCTGACCAGTTGCTAATTAATTTCTTGGAGTTTCACTCTCGGCATTGAAAAGGTGAGGGTGAGCATTGAAAAAAAGAAAGAAGAAAAAGTGTGAAGCTAGGATGAAAACCCGAGAGGGCTCCTAGGCAAAATGAGAGAAAATGAGAGAAATTGAAAATTT
>JAUOBV010000011.1:6723534-6735791 GCA_032360425.1 Rubia occidens
AATGATCTCTATCTTAGTTGATAAAGAAAGAGTTATCAAATGTTCTCAAATTATGAAAATTCGTTGAGAAATACGGATTATGCAAAGATTGATATGGGGTATAATCTTCGGGGCTAGCTATATCAGAGATATAACTAAACATCAGGACCCGATAAACCAGAGTGTGTTTTATCAACCACACCATAACCCTTACTCTGTGTCAATATATGGATAATCCAATCAATAGATTAGCCTTAAGGATAACACCAAACACCAAGACCCGACGTGACAACTCATTATAGACGTTACTTCACTGGATAGGACACCCAGTGGCTCAGTTGTGTCTACTAGATATTCTACACTGGTCATTTCAGTGTCTACATTTGACACAAAGAAAAAACCTTCTAAGTTCTTCATTAGGCTTGAATGTGATCATAACAAATTGCAACTAGTTGTCACTCCTAATTGTAACCTCACACCAGTAACTAAGACGAACTCAATCGCATCATCAAACCTAATTTAATCAATCAATCATTGACAATCACGACTAGTTGAAACCCCTAATCATAATCTTCACATAAGTCAAATGAAGAAACTGGAAAAAAAATTATCTGGGTTCATTCCCGAATCTAGCACTTAATAAATTCGCAATCTCAATTAGTTGGCATCCAAATCTTAATCATGGATTAATCAGAAATAATAAACACAAACATAATTGATGGAAAAAAGTATAACAAATCCAAATGTCACAATTTCATGCCAAACACAATTACCAATTGCTCCTAAACACTAACCTAGTCTAGATTAACAAAATTCATAACAAATGACATAATTATAGCAATAAACATGGAGAAAAATAAAGAAGGATTAAGAAAACTAGGGTTCATGGAGACCAAATTTGGGTTGAACTACTTATACTACTTGTAGCCAAGAATAACTTCAAAAGTCAAGAGAAGGGGACTGTCACGGGTCACCCTCTCAAGGAGTTGACCATGCGGCCTAGAGTGTCACGACTACCACCTAGATTACAAGCACGTCGCACTCAGCTCGGTTGCACCTTGCACACCGAGCCTTTAGAGGGGCGTGGATCGAGTACGCAACGAAAATACATGATTTTAGAATAGGAGCAAGGCTTCACAACAAGAAACAATAAGCAATACAAGGCCCAAAAACTGGGGAGCAAATGCTCGTTTTCAATATATTACAGAAAGGTAACCGGATGTGGGTAGCCCACATGCATAGATCGCTCAAAGGGGGCGCATGGACCGTTTCATGCACCCATTGGTCATCGCATTTAAGCCCAACGCGCGGGTCGTGCATATCCTCGTGTGGTAGCGAAAGAGATTACATGGGGCCATTTTTCAGGTCAAGTTTAGCCACACATATTGTGCATCGTCTCACTCGGTCAGTGCTCTCGGGCGGTGTATTTGGTAGTCCAGTCGCCACATCGTTCATTCCCTTCTCTTCATTTTTAGAAGCCCAGGTTGTTCGGTTTTCACTTTGGATCTTTACTTCAGTTCTATGCTCGTGCCTCAAACTACCATCATCGTATATTTTGCTATTGGCCAGATTTGTAGCTAAGCGTTTCATGAATAATGTAGTCACTGAAGTGGCGATACATGAAAGATGCTTTAAATTCTAACGTGCTTATGCTATTGGCTCTGTTTTCTATTGCTACGCTAATTTTTCCTTTTGTCATGAACGTCTTTGCATTGGTAACGAGTTGGTTGGGATTGCAGTGTGTTGGTGACGAACCTCTATTCGTGTTTGAATTGTTACACTTGTGCCACGGTTGTTTGATAGGTTTGAGAGTATTCGCTTCTCGTCAATGATTACTAGGCCAACCTCTATCACTGCTTATCGTGTGAATGTATCTAGGGCAAAGCCTAATTTAGGTAAGCTTGGTGATGGCTTGGGTGTTCCTTCCAAGGGTGGTGTATGTTCTCACCTAGCGGAGTACCGCTTAGTGAGACTCTGTCCAATGAGGGCTCTTTGGAACCGCATAAGGTAGCAACCCCCATTGGGTCTATCCAAGGCTGCCATGATGATTTAAGGGAACGTCAAGGTATGTAGAGACTTTTCCCTCCGTGCCTCATAAGGTTAAGTGGGTAGGTTGCGTGGGTAGATATGTGTGGGATGCGCAAGCGCAATGCAAGGAATTGCCCTCCTCCTGGGATAAAAAGAATGAGGCTTACGAGGAATGTATCAACAATCTTGAGGACATTTTTCCGGCAACTTGATTTTGCTAACATTTAGCAACAAATGGAGTTGGCTAGGTTACTTAGTCAAAAGGAAGGCTGGAGACGGGTCCTGTTTGTCATGGTTGCTAAGTTGGAACATAAGTTTAGGATATTGGAAGAGAATAATGCCCACATAGATATGGCTTATGAGAAACTGACTGTTGCTAAGATTTATAATTGGCACACGTTTCGGTTTTTGAGTGGCAGTGGAAGTACGATTCTCGGGTTACCCTAAACTTGACTAGAAGAGATGAATAAGAAGCTGGTGAGAATTGCAGCTTGTATTTTGTCAATCAAGAGTTGACTCGTAATGGTCGCTCTTGCAGACTATGAGTGCTTCATACATTGCTTTTCTCGATACTGCAATCCATGTCACTGCGAGCTTATATTAAGAAGACCGAGTACGAAAATACCGTGCTAAATCGTTCCATGGATTTGTATCAAGATACATTGGCGTTGATGAACCATCAACTTGATCACACAGAACGGTCCAATTGAGCTTTGAAAAGGTTATTATAATAATGTTATTGATGATTAGTCGAACCATTCACACTCTAACATATGACTTTTTCTAACCATCAACTTGATCATACAGAACGGTCCAATTGAGCTTTGAAAATGTTATTATAATAATGTTATTAATGATTAGTCGAACCATTCACGGTCTGGTCTAACATATGACTTTTTCTTAAAAATACGTTGATTTTTATTTTGATTGCTAATTATTCTCGAGTAAAGGAATTTTTGTTCAACTTTCAGTATTTGAATATTCTTTCGAATTCGGTCCGTATATTTTCGATTCGGGTAACCGGATTCGGTTTATTTTATGGGGGCTAATACCGGGACCGGCGAACAAAATTCTACCTTTGTTCCCCCTTGGACCTCGAATTACCCATAGCCACAGGCCACACCTCGACACCTGCCAGTAAACCGCCGCCGAGACCGGCGAACAAATTGCTGAAAACCACCTGAACCGCCGCCGTCAACAGAACCTCATTACCACCACTACCACCCTCTTCAGATACCCAATTGTCACTATTATACGCTCGTTCATCGCCACCCCTGCTGTTTTTCCCCATCTATCGTCGCAAATCAGTTTTCTCGTTATTAGCATAGATTGTAGCTCGAATTCGGTGCTCACTGCCTGCGTTTTTGTAAAAAGGTATATTTGACGACTGGATTGAAAGCCATGCCATCAGAATCTCTCTCTATTTGTCGCCACAACTAGGGTTTCCTTACATCTATGATCCTCTGTCTTGATAATCAATTTTAGGGTTTTTCTGTAATTGGTAATTTGTGTTGAAGCCTAATTCCTTAGGCGTTTCATTCAATTTCCTCTATTCAAATTTAGTACCAGCTAGCAGCACTTGAATCTGTAGCTTAGTAGCTAAAACGGGTGCGTTAAGTTCATACTGTGCTAAGACATCAGGGTATGCCATCATGGTGGCGTTTAATTACAAAATGCTAGGGGAAAATAGGGTCCACTTTTCAAGTTTTAAGTACAAATGTTTCATTTTTTAAAGCTGGAGTTCGGATATATCGCCCCGGAGTGTTCCCTTCCTTTCGTACATGTTTCCCAGTCTTAAAGTAGTTATTGGCTTTTGTGAGGTAATCTTAGGGTTGTGTAGCTGACATTGATCCACCCATCAATGCTGTGAACCTGTTTGCTAAAATACTTGAAGAGTACGATTTTTGTGTCTCGACATTTTTTTCTGGAGTTATGAAAGGAAACTCGGTTATATATCCATTTTGATGCTTTACCTACCAAGGTCTTGTTGTAGAGATTTTGGGGGCTTGGTATTCTAAGGACATTCTGATGTCGAGGAGTTCAAATTAAGGAAAAGGCCAAGTCTTGAAGAACATCTATAGGTTCCTTGTGACATGACTGGATTTGTTTGTGCATCTATTACAGGAAAGCTTTTCAGTCACTTGGTGTTCATTCTTCTGAACGGTCGCCCAGTGCTTGACAGGGTTGATATTGACCAGCTTACGAAGAAATGGATCATAGTCGCTATGGTCTTCAGCAAGGATGGGAAAATAACAGCGTAATTGTGGTTTCCTTCTTAATCGCATAAATGGGATGATATGCAAGAAATTATGCTATGTGATTGTCCATTTTTTCCGGCATCTGATCCCTAAAGCATATTTAGAGAAAGCCATGGACAGTGAGGATGTGGAATGGATTTGCCCACCTTGAACAATGACTATTTGCTGATTAGCTTACTCTCTTGAATTTACAGGCCTTGGAGGGTTATGATCCATCGCACGAGCCTAACTTTCGGTGAGTTTTGATTGACTCTTCGACATTAACCATTCTCTGAGATGTTAACACCATTGTTCTTGTTGCTTAATTGACTCGAGGTTAACCTGTAGCCCTTCCAAATATTGTATGTGATCTACACTAAAAGTTCTGTTAATCTTGATATGATGTTGTACTAAATAGTATTGACTGTTATACTGTTCATTTCTTTTTTTGCCCGCTCCTTATTCACTTTTGGCAGGTCTGGCTCGTACGAGGAGAGGAGGTATGTGGATGAAAGATTTTCAAGGGAAAATTCTTATTCAAGAAGTGCATTCCACCGTGATGCACTAGAAGGGGACTATCCACCAGCATCAGCTGCCCTCTGGCCTCAAACAAGGAGGCGGAACTATGAAGATGAATATGAACTTGAGAGGGATTCTAGAAGGCATGAAAAGGCTTCTGCTGATTCATACTATGAAACAGATTCCCGACATGTGGAGCACTACCGTGATACTGGATTTGGCAGGTCTTCCAGATATGCTGGACGCAATCGTGATGACTTCTCTTATGATGATTATGACTATAAAACTCGTTATGCTCATCAAGGTAGAGAGAACAGCCGGGAAAGAGATTATGATTATGGTAGGCATAGTTATGATTCTGATTATGAGCGTAGCACTAGGAGAGATGGTAGCTGGCGAAGGCGTGACTCACGCGACCGTGAACGTGATAAAAGAGATTTGAGTCACGAGAGGGATGATGATCCTTACTGGAGGAGTGAGCGATCGCGGTCTCATTCTCATGGTCGGGATGATCGACCCAGGTCACGATCTCCTAGAGGTCGAAGTCATAGAGAGGACAGCTATGATGACAGATATGAGAGAAGTGAGAAGCGAAGAGATCGCAGTGATAAACATCAACATGATCATTTCTCTGTGGTATGCCTAATATTTTTGTAGTATTCCCTTTCCACTTATACTCCTTTGGTGGTAGTTATTTAGCACATATGTTTTGTCCTGCAGGCGCCATCAGCTACCGTGGTCGTAAAGGGTCTCTCTCAGAAAACAACAGAGGAGGATTTATATCAGATTCTTGTACTATATTAATCTCTAGCTTTAATTGTACCTTGGTGGTTTGATGAATGCTAAATGTCCTGTTGTCTATTTGCTAAAAGTCTTTTTTATTGTTTAGGCTGAATGGGGACCACTTCGTCATGTCCGTGTAATTAAAGAACGGAATTCTGGCATCTCTCGTGGGTTTGCTTTTGTAGATTTCCCTTCCGTGGTACTACTAGAGATCCTTTGCCTAGTCTTTGGACTAGTTTTGTGAACAAAACCTTTTAATTTACAGTTGTGAAACAGGATCCAGCTCAAGAAATGATGGATAAGCTCGGAGAGGAAGGCCTTGTTGTGGATGGGAGAAAGCTTTTCTTTGAATACAGGTAATAACTTCTGGCTGTGTAGTGCAAAAATTGTTGGATGCATAGATCTTCTAGCTGATCTGAGATTTTTTTATGAAAGAAGAAGAAAATCTTTTGGGGTTAGGTGATTTCATTTGATCTTCTACCCTAAAGTCAGGAATCCATACTTGTTGCTTCAAGCATTCTTAATTATTATGTACACGTGACTTGGTTAATGTCTCTTAGCATGCCAATGTGGCAAAGCTTTTCGAAAACTACCAGGTTTGGTGAATTAGTAGCTTTCTTTTTAATTCTAATTCAGAGCATAGTTGTGGAATATGAACACTTCCGATTTGTTTTATTCATGAAAGAGAATTTATGGCAGTCATCCCAAATCTTTACTTGTATAACTTGGAACTTGTCTCTTTATAATTTTACTAAGTTTGGCCTTCATTGTTTTGTCTTTGTGCTTCTGTTCCTCTTTTTGTCTTGAATTCTTGTTCCTTTTTGTTCTATTACAGGTTTTCATGTGTTTTGCTCTTATTTTTAATCAATTGTATCTGTATGTTAATATTTCTTTTTATGTGGAGAGTTCTGTATTTGAATGTCTTTTCCGTGCAGTAGTAAACCGACAGGGAGTGCAATTGGACCTGTTGGTAATGATAATCCATCAAGATCAGGTTATGGTAGCCATCAAAGTATAAATGCTCCATCTGACTGGATGTGCATCATATGCGGGTGTGTCAATTTTGCACGCCGGACATCATGCTTTCAGGTGGTGAACGGCATTTACTTTCTTTCCCTCACATGTTTCGTCTGTTAAAATTGCTTCTAAAATGTTTTTTAACCATGTGAATGTATGCATGCATGCTTTGTAATGCTTTGTTAATAAGGAACATAGGTTTTGTTTTTGTCATATATTTAAATAATGATAGCCAGCAATTGTGGACATTTTTATCCAGCAATGTTGCCCTGGTTTGAGAGGTTGGGGTCCTGACGTCATGTTTGCACATGAAATACTCCCTCAGTCCCAGCCAAAGTTGACTTTTGGGGTCAAACTAAGCCAGATTCAACCATTAAGTTCTGTTAATATAAATGTAATATTATTATCATGTTATATGTTCTTAGATTCATCATAACATATATTTTCTAATTATTATTTTTTCAGAATATTTTTAGTGGTCAAATATTGATGTGGTCAAAGATGTGGTCGAATATTGATGCAATTGATACCAATAAGTCCACTAAGCAACTTTGGCTTGGACGGAGGGAGTATATTTTCTTTTCTATCAGACAATTGCATGAAGGGATATGGAACTTGTGTTTTTATCTCGATGTAAACAAATATGATAAATTTAAACTATGAATCTCTGGCTACTGCAAGTTCATTCCTTTATTCATGGTTAAGGATCTATAGAGATGTCATTCTTCTATAACAGGCATAGCTGATTATGGCTTAGGTATATATTACATGTTACTCTTGGTTTAATGTTTCTCTGACCTTTTTTGGTTGCAGTGTAATGAAAAAAAAACAGATGATGCTCCCTCAGCAGATATGACATCATCAAATCCAACTCCTCTAGGTAAAAGAGGTGAAGCAGGTTGGTTACTGCTTTTCTTTGTTGCTATTGTGATGAAGAACAATCTAAGAACATGTTAAAAAAACATCTCAACATTGTCTATTTCCAGGCCCAACCCATGTGTTGGTTGTTCGAGGACTGGATGAAAATGCTGATGAGGAAATGCTTCGGTATGAATTTTCGAAACATGCTCCCATGAAGGTACATCTTATGCTACTGAAATGCCACTGCTGTTACCAGCACGCTAGTGTTAGTCTTATTCTCTTGTTCAAGTTTCCTTCCAGCTAAGATGTGCCCTTCTTGCAGGATCTTCGGCTTGTCAGGGACAAATTCACACATGTTTCTCGGGGGTTTGCTTTTATTCATTTTTATTCAGTAAGCTCACTCTTAGTCTATCATCTGAACCCAGAACCATTGGAGGAATAATTTATTCAGATTAGCTTTTAAATTTATTTTTCTGCTTGTCCGGAAGCAACATAATTATATCAAAAGCATGAGTTACTGGACATAGCATAGACACCTTTAATTCAGAAAATAAATAAATTATGCAAGATAACATTAGTGATCTATCATATTCTTCTGCTTGTTAGACATCTCCAAACCTGTAAACTCAATAGAGCTAAGTTATCATATTTTTGTTGCTATTGACACAATGATTACTGCTTTTTCATAACCTGATAGCTATTATTAAGTCCTTCAAGTTCAATAGCTTTGAGATAGTTTATCTTATAGTTAACATCTTGGCACTACTCTATACAGTATATAGTGTTAACAGATTATGTGTAAATCTTTTCTGTTTGAAATTGGAGTACCACTATATTGAATTAGTTTGGATTAAGGAGACCAGAAAAAAGGATTTTTTTAAAAAAATCCAAGGGGTTGGCTGTAAGTTGGGGTGTTAACCTGTCTATATGCTTTAATTAAAGACCAAGCTTGCTTCTCCTTAGTTAACTTTGTGTAAGCTATGGCATCTATGGAGAGATGTCATCTATGAAGGTTCCAGTCCCAGAAAGTTTAGGGTACGTGACTGTTCATACTTTCTTACACGTAGGTTGAGGATGCTACCAAAGCCCTTGAAGCAACAAATGGTACTACACTGGAGAAGAATGGACAAATTCTTCGAGTTGCATTTGCAAAAAGTATTCTTGGTCCAGGGGCATCTGGAACTTCTCACTCAAGCAGTCTAGCTGCTGCTGCAATTGAAGCTGCAACATTTGCTCAACAAGTGTGTACTCTGGCCTTCTCCATACAGAACAGTGCTTTTCTTTTGAACAAGTTGTGATTGTTTTGCTCTCGTGAGTCATGCAGTTATTGTTTTATGTGAAATGATGCATCTTTCTTCAGCATGGTTTCTGCTATGAAAGTGTAGTTCTGTGAGCCTGGCTGCTTTACTTTGAGTCTCATATTCAGTATGGTTTTCATTTTTGAACATTTCAAAAGGTCAAGGCAATTGTTTGCTCCACGTGCTGCAAGTTGGGTGTGAAGTGCTCTTGAACTGCATTTACTAGAAAGTAGTATAAAGTGGACATTGAATCTGATTGATTGCATGTTTAATCCTCAGTATGATGCTGTCGGATGGGCCCCAAAGGAATATAATCCTGATGATAAACAGACTGCTGGTGGGCTAGAACACGGAGGTGGAATCACAGAGCATAGTAATATACAAGCTCCCCAATCTGGCTTTGTGTGGGATGAAGCCTCTGGCTACTACTATGATGCTGCTTCTGGGTTCTACTATGATGGGAATACCGGTAGGTCGACATCTAAACATACCTTAGTATAGAAGTGCCTTTTTTGTGTGTTTTTAGACATACAATAATTGAACAAAATAATTTAACTAGAGTTCTAATTCTAGTTTTTTTGTGTTTGTTTGAATCCATTTGCTGGTGTAGCTATAACTATTTCCGTAGTTTTTAAAGGTCAACATGTGTTAAGCACTGTATAAGGATACAAGTGGGGTATTTTGGTTTATTCTGATAAACTACAGGTCTGGATCAGGATGACCTTCAATTCAAGCCCACTGAATCTTTTGCCTCAGTAATTGACGGGATTACTAAAGCGCGTGCAGAAAGAAGTTCCTGAAAGCTTATAAATTTTAGATTATAGTCTTAGACGATGAAATGGCAATACTAAGTCGAAATGTTTTTCCTTTAGTCAAGCATATATTAAACTCATCTAATAGTTAGAAGGGAGAATTAATAGAGATGGCTTCTTAAATATTCTAAGCAGGCTATGCACGTCTCTTGGTTTGTAAATCATCCTTAAAACTAAAAAGAAAACCTTGTAAAGCTGTTAGAGCTGCAGTGCTCTTTTTGGATTGTAGTGGTGGATCACAAGATGTGAAACATGGAGGGAGATGAATATCTCAAAAATGAGATGCAGATGTGGACAAGTAGATCAAATAGAATAAGCAGTAAATAAGTTAGAATGAAGTGGCTACTGTGTAGCCCCCACAAAGTAAGAGAAGAGAAAACATGACTTTAATGGTTTGAGCATATACTCCGTATGTGGTAGACCTCTATATGTCCTAGTCTGATGTGTAGAAGATGGAGTCATTTGCTAAAAAGTAAACATGATGAAACAAAAGGAACTTGTGTTGTTGGTGACTATTATGTGGGAACTCTTATCCAAATACAGTGAGATGATGGATTAGCCCTTTGAACTAAATTCAATATTTGAACTGCGCAGGTCTATATTATGATAGTAACAATGGGGCATGGTATTCGTATGACAATCAAACTCAACAATATGTACCTTGCACCAATCAGAGTGACAAAAATACTGAAAAGCAAACAGAAATTTCAAGGACATCTGATGGTTCTGGTAACAGGAAAGTTGTAATTTCAGCCCCTGCAGCCACGATAACAATTTCTGAGAAAGCAGCTTCACTACCAGATGCTATCCAGGCTGCTGCAAATGCTGCAATTGCTGCAGAGAAGAAAGAGAAAGAGAAGGTTAAGGAAATAAGACTTGCTTCTAAGAGCAGTTTATTAGCTAACAAGAAGAAGATGAATAATGTGTTGACAATGTGGAAACAAAGAAGCCATGAAGGTCAAGCACCACGAGTAGCTCTCGATGAAAATTTGTCTTCTGTGCCCATAGAAGATAGATCCAACTCAACTGGATCAACTTCTAAGAGTAAGTTCAAAATGGAGGCAGTTGTTTCCCAGGACAGCATCCCAGCAACTTCAGGATTGGCAACGAACTCCAGAACTCAGACAGCTGGGGATATGGATGATAGGGCCCGTCCAGTTGGTAATAGTTCCGGTGGAATCCTAAAAGGTGTTGTCAGGGGCTCTGGGTTGGGTGTTGTCAAATCAGATACTGTCTATACAGGTTCTTCACCGGGTGATTCCACCCCTTCGGCTGCCGTTGCATCTTCTGGTGCTTCATCTACATTGACATATACAGATGCTTCTACTATATCAACACCTTTTAGAACAGATTCATCAGCTCTGGGTTCTTATGCAAATGTGACTGCTAGCGGTGGTAGAAGAAGGTTCTCAGAGATGCCTCAGCAAGCTTCTCTTCCTAATAAGGAACAACCTCAGGGTATCTACAGGGATCGGGCTGCTGAGAGGCGGAATTTATATGGTTCATCTTCATTTACTGATGATATTTCGCAGCTTGGGACTGGAGATTCAAGTAAGTTATTTTTCACCCGTTGATAACTTTTGGCTGCTTTCAGAAGTAGCGCTCTTCTACTTTATGCCCATGTACCCCTTTCTTGTTATACGCCTAGGATAAGTCACTAACTTACTACTGGGAATTTTTATTAGTACGAGTTATCTTTGGTTGGGCCTGTGAGGAATTTAGTCGGGTTACTGGCGGATGCACTTGAGCTGTTCTGCTCTTAGCATTAGTGTATTCGCTTAAGGGCATACTTTCCACTGGTGGATTGCTATATTTAACTTCCTTTTGATATATATTGACTTGGGAGAAATCTATGTTCTTGAAGATCGAGATGCAACTGTGAGGAGGGGTTCTATAGATTCAATGCCTTTTCCTCCTGGTGTGGGAGGTGGACGTGGTTCAGGAGATGCTAGGAGTCAAAGCTTTGATGTGATTACAGCTGACAGGGCAATTGATGACAAAAATGTTGGAAACCGGATGCTTCGCAACATGGGCTGGAATGAAGGCTCGGTACCATTTCTCACCTTTGACTCATGGATTATTGTTAAATTTTTTATTCAGTTATAAAATTATTTGTTTGGGGGGTTTCAGGAAAGGGAATGGGAATCAGCACCATTGATTCCCTCTGTTGTTGTTTGGTTGGATTTTTTTTTCATTCCCTTTCCCCATTTTCCATGTTTCATTTCCCCCAAATGGCTTAATCACCATTCCCCACTCCCCCCTTGGGTTTGGGATTCCCCCATTTCCCTCTTTGCCAAAATCAACTATCACCACCCACTACCATTGCAACCGTCACCAACAACACCACCACCACCACTCCGGTCATCGCCACCAACACCACTCCCCCGGCCACCACCACCACCAACACCACCACCGCCACCACCACTCTGGTCACCGCCACCACCCCGGTCACCACGCCACCACCACTGCCACTCCGGTCACCGCCACCAATACCACCACCGCCACTCCCGCCACCACCACCACCACCACTCCGATCACCGCCACCACCCGATCACGGTCGCCACCACCACCGCCATTCTGGTCACCGTCACCAACACCACCACTGCCATTTCAGTCACCGCCACCAACACCACCACTCTGATCACCACCACTGCCACCACCACTCCGACCACCGCCACCACCCCGGTCACCGTCGCCACCACCACCGCCACTCCGATCACCGC
>JAUOBV010000011.1:6771482-6783201 GCA_032360425.1 Rubia occidens
ATTCTGTGTTGACTAGAGACTGCACAAAGTCCATGAGTTGGACCTTAGCCCACACATGGCATTCAGTAAGATTGTCTGTTTGTGGAGGATGCCTCCAGGGAGCACCAAACCTTAATCTATCTTTTGTGATCTTTCCATTTCGTGCATCCATAGAAAACTTTTCTAAGATCTGCAGTGCTTTATCCATAGCAGGATTTACTACAGTTACCTAAAATAAGCACAAACATCAGTTATCAGTTGAAGAACAGAAACCACAACAATATGAGAAGTGTGTGAAAGTCAATGACACTTCCACGCAAGGTACTGCTTCCAGCTATTTATTCTGCAGAGGGAAAAACTAAAGCAAAAAGGGATACCACAAATCTACTACTGTAGGTCCTACTATTGTCTACTTAACTTTTGGATCTTGTGGTTGGAATTCTTCAATTTTGCTAACATCATTGTGGATGACCTTTATAATTACAATTCTAGCTCGTAACCCAATTGCAGTTTGAGCAGAATTTGATCTTCCTACTCTTTTAAGGTTTTTTAACAAAACTTTACTGTGATTAATAGATTAGCGCTCCAGGCAAGATACTAAACCATATTTTGAATAAAAGCTCAATTCTTCTCTAGTAGGTGTGACTGTAAGGTGGCAGAGAGTGAAGCACATAGAAATTAGGCAGTAGATAACTTCTGTCTAATAATAAAGTAAACAGGTTAAACATTTATCCCATATTAGTCACATGGCCCGCAGGTTGAGTATAAAATATTCAAATATCCTGCCATGATTGGCTTCATACTCAATAGTAGTACTCCCTCCGGTTCTTTAAGAGTGGCACCTTTGCTTTTGGCACAAGGATTTAGGAAGGTAGAATTAGTGGTTGAGAATTCATTGAAAGAGTAAAAAAGTAAATTGAGTGGATGAAAACAACCTAGAATTTGCCAAAAAGGGAAAGGAGACAATATTAAAAAACCATCCCAAAAAGGAAAGTGAGCCAATGTTAGAAAACCAGAGGGAGTCCTTGTTTCTAAAGTGTCAAACATACCATGATAACTGATTATGAAGGCACAGCAGGAATGAGAATCTATCCACGTTCTTCCAACTAAAATTATTTCATGACTGACTCATATTTTGAAACTGGATTCATGTTACTTTTGCTAGAATGCAGTCCAGCCTCATGCTTCAAGCTCCAAAGTAACACATCAGTGTGATACAAAACTAAAAATGCTTATGACTTACTTGCAAATATGCCAAGTATGCATCCAAAATGTCTTCAAAGGTATTACCTTTCTCATCCATGATTCTACAGTGAAGAAATGAGAAAAATAAATCAAAGTACTTAACACGAAACTAGTCATAGTAACCCTCGCAACACGAAACCCATTATGCAATAAAATTCTAATGATGTTATCTACCAATTAACATTGATGTGATTGTTTATTTCAGAAAGAAGAAAGTATCATGTACAACTGTAGACACCTGCCAAATCAAGAGAGGCAGTGTCGTATTCATTGAAAACATATTAATGTCAACAAATATTGCAGGCTAAATTTGAGGTTAAAATTATAGCGACATGACTTGTAGTGCACACCAAACAACAGTGACCACCAAAAGTTACAATAGATACTCGAGTTGTAATTGAATATTCAAATAAGCTGCATTTGGCAGATAGCATAATACCAATCAACCATCTTGACAACGAAATTCTAATCCAGGCAAGCAATAAATCTTACTCATTGTAATAATTGCTGAGCTTGAGTGCATAAACCTCAAAAAGATGTCGGGGATTTGGCCCTAGTACCTCCACAACTAAATTCCACTGCAGTGTCATTTCACAAACGGCATTCTCAGTGCAACTTAATACTAATTTAGCAGAAAATTTCAAAAACAAATAGCTAATTGGACAACTTTGGGTTTGGTCATACCTCAGATGGACTAAAATAATCATTCAGCATGTGCATTTTTGCTTCAGCTGGACTCCACCCAAATGTCTGTAGTTTTCTCAAAAGCCAATAAACAAATCACATTTTCAGAATGATATTGTAGTTTAGCTAAACACTAATTTACAACCATTTTGTAATGAACTCATCTGGATATCAATTAGGAGGAACAGTGTAGAAAGAGACAAATCCAAGGTATATATTCATGCATAGTCTAGGGCATTAGATAACATGTGCATGCATAGAATGTAAGCTTTCTAAAAAATAACTGGATAATAAACAACTCACCTCACGAGACACGAATATGTCTGGAAATCCAAAATCAATAAATGCACGATAAGAATAGTAGCTGCAAAACCCATTAGAGAGTTTAGATCCTTGGGTCATTTCAATAGGATAGAAAAGGGAAAGAGAGTTGATTATTGAACCAAGAAGCTAGATTTCAATAAATGAAAGGCATTTGCAGTCTTACACAATTAGAGTAGGGGAGAAAAGTAATCGTGCATGAGAAGATCGTATAAGCTTCTTAAAGACCCACAGTAACTTTAGAAAGGGCCCCCCTGTTACAGTACATGTGAGGCCCATTACTTAATGCTAATTGTTGCCTGAATTTCATCTATCAGAAATATGCTGAAAAAGAAAGGTTAAAAAATTGAATTTCTCCACACAATAAGCCTGATTCTACCTATGATGTATTCAGCCTCTCTAGTTCTATAAATAGAACATCTTGTGATATGTTGCATAATCATCACCAAATATGGAACATCTTATAGGATTTGGGTAAGTCTGCTAATTATCCTATTAATCATCAAATACTCTGAGCCTATAAAACATGTCGTTACAGATTATGAAGTAGAGTAGAAAACTTATATAGTCTGACTTTGATAAGCACAAATGTTTATTGTCACGAGAGATGTTATCACTTATGACTATGAGTACTGGAAAATTGACCATTCTTTGAGCTTTTAGCCCCGTTACCTACACCTGACAATAATTGTATCCAGCTTCCTACAAGTTAAATTCAATCCCTAAATCTGCTACTGATTTACCCAGTTGTAAAACTCAGTAGCCTCATGTGGACGGAGCACTCAAACTAAACAAGATCCAAAATGGTTTCAAAATGTCATAGCATAAGAACTCCAAAGAATAATGCATGCATAGGACTACAAATGAATCTACAATATCCCATACATGATGCCACAGGTAGAAACAAAGCTATTACCTATCTGATGTCACAAGGATAACAGGGAGACATCTCTCATTTACACATAAAGCTACCATCCTCCATATCAGGCTGTCATGATACATAGATCCATTGACACTTGTATCATCCGTTAAAATTGCTTGCTTTAAGACTTCGATGTTGTTTATCACCAGCTTCGGCTGTTTATTAGAACAGTATAAAACATGACACCAAGACAGATTAAACCGAATTATTAATTTTGGATAGACAGAGTAATAGATAGGAGAATCCACCAAAAACAGGAAATTAAACAATAGCAATTCTTAAGTTATTCATTTTTCAACTGTACTGTCTAAGCATTCATCCAACTACAGTAAGATATCTACATAATGAAGCTAACTTTCTCTTAAATCCATTCATACAGATATCCTGTTCCCGAATTCCTTTCTTGCTGGTTTATAGTATCATGTTGATCAAGAGAGTAAAACCCACAAGAATAAATGATTTGTATCTAAACTACCTGGAAGTAGCCTACTTCAGCCGCGTCCGACAACAATTCCAGTAACAGGCAAGGCCAGTCAGTGGACGAATGAGCTAATGGCCGTGAAAACCCCCCAGTGGCATTCAAATGCCGAATGGCACTCACTCTCAACCCTTGCTGCACTGTAATAACCTCCTTAGCTAACTCCAAAGCAGCGGCTGCTTCCCTGTAATAAGAATCCTCTGACAGACTCAAATCGCGGACAGAACTCTCTTTGGCATTTCGTCGAGCAGAGAGTCTACCAACTGCCATGTCCCACTGCACCAACTTCCCAGAAGCAGCCACAACAGCAGACACTTTCTTTTTCTTCTTCTTTCCCTTCGGACCATCCGGTTTGGAAGTAATCATCAAATTATCATCCTTTATTCCAGAAATCCTCTCAATCGCGGTACCGGGATTATGCCATTTACTAAGAGTTGTGAAAATCTGGTGGGAACTAATCTTCCCCAGCTTTACACCCTCTTTGGCCAACTCCTCAAGACTACTCTCGAGCTGGGTACGAAGCAACGACAGCGGCGGCGGCGCGCAGTTGGACCACGACGCCCATGGGAATGCACCATCATGCTTCGGGTGATGATCTTGGAAGCTCTCCGCCAAGTCCACGTACGCGGTCAAGTGGGGCCCGGCGTTCCAGTTCTCCAGCAAACCTGAGAAAATGAAACAGAACCCAGAAAAGGTTGATTGACCAAACTAGTGTGTGAGTGTGAAAGAGAAAGAGATGGTTGGTTTGCTTCTGTGCAGTACGTTCGAGGATGAGGGTGGTTTTGCCGACGCCGCGGGGGCCGTGGAGGATGAGGGGCTGTGGGACGCGGTGGTGCTGCGCGTGGTTGTTGAGGATGGTTTCCAACAGTGGCCTGGGGATGATTCTCCAAGCTTTCTGCGCCATTTTCGTCTTAATTTTGCTTCATTTTTTTTTGAAATACTGATGATGAAGAGTGAACAAGGAAGAACAGCAATGTGATCATATGAGTCTTTTAGTTTGGGTCTTGGGATGATTCTCCATGTTTTGGGCCGTTCGTCTTTAGGCCTATCTTTTATTCAGTACTTATTGGTCTACTCTCCGTTTTCGGGCATACAGTACGTACCAAATCCTATCCAACCTAGCCATGTCCAGTTCAGGTGAAACAGAAGTTACGGAACTGAGTTGAGTTGATTGGAGTTGAGAACGGTCGAGTTTAGTTGATTGCAACTGAGAAGAGTTGAGTAGAACTGATTGTAGCTGAACTAAACTGAATTAAATGTTGATGAACTGAAATGAACCAAAACGAACAAAACTAAATCAAAATGAAATGAACCGAACCGAACCTAATTGAACTTAACTAAATTAAATTGAATTGAAATGAATCAAATTGACTGAATCAAACTGAACTGAATTGAGGCAACTGAACCGGACCGGATCAAACTAAACTTAACTGAATCAAATTGAACTAAATTGCATCAAAATGAACCCAACTGAATGAAGCTGAAGTGAAATGAATCACACTATATTGAACTGAAGCAAACTGAAGTGGATTTAGGCTAACATAGCATAACTGAATTAAAATGAACCGAATTGATTTAACCTGAACTGAACTGAACTGAATAAAACTGAACTGAATAAAAAATAATTAAAAGAAACTAACGGTTAAATTACATTACATATTAATAATTAATTATGATATAAATAACCGTGCATGTGAAATAATCTATTTAAAATTTAATATATGATGTAAATTTTATGATGTTATTATAGAATTTGAACTCTGATGTTATCGAGTTTGAAGTGAATGAAATATATATTTTTAATTGAAAAAAATTCACAAATGTAATAAATATAATTATTAGTAATATGGCGTTTATGTGAAATATATCATAATTATAATGAAATATTTGTAGGTAATAAGGAATGCGAGAATACAAATTTAGGGTTGGAGAACAAAGTTTTTAAAACCAACAAGTCCAAATACATCATATCACTCATACCATTCGACATGTTGCTACAATAAACACCATCGGTGTTGGTAATATGAAGGTAAACGAATACAATGCTCCTTCCGTCCCAGCAGATTTGGCATACTTTCCATTTTAGTCTGTCCCAGTTGATTTGGCATACTTTGTCTTATTCCAATTGGTTAGTTTTTTGGGCTGGAAATGACTCATTCACCCCTAAGCAATTTTGGGGTCCTTGGAATAAAGCTGAACGGTTTGGGCCGTAAGTGGGGAGGTCCACTTCATAATCCCATTAATTTGGCCTAAGTGCTTGGGTCAGAATTTGGTTAAGTTAGAATTCAAATTGTCTGACTTCTCATCTTCCCAGATTCTCCAACTACTCACGGTTTTATATTCCCTTTCCATAAACATCCACCCTAGATCTGGCCATTGAATGCAATGCACCAGCCCAGCTGGCCAATGAATGGTCGCTCGTGATCGAAAGCTTTTCCTATAAAGTCTTATTCCACTACTTATCCGCATTTACTCTACACGTTCTTCAGGTTTCCTCGCAAACCATAGATCTGGCCTTTTTTCTTCTCGGGTCCTTCCTGCTCAACTCCCATGGATTCTTCCAATTTCCAACAAATGACGGATTCAAGTACTTGTTCGGATTCCCTTCCCTCTTTCGTTCCCCTCAACCAATTGAACCCGGATTGGGTTGTTGAGGAACCCTCCTCCGGTGACAGTACCCAACCATTTTTTTGGCGAGGGTTTGGTTAACGAGGCCCACCCCGACCTTTTCGTTGACTCGCAGCCACTCGATGACCCCGACAACGACTTTTTCTTCAAAACCCTCACTCGGAATCTTACAACCGTGCCTGATAAGGAGGAAGATGACCCAAGAAACGTCATCTCTGACGCCATGAAAGCTTTCATTAGGAGTAGTCGTAGTGTTTCCACCAACGACATGGCGGGTTGTGACCTAGAAACACCATATCTGGGTTTCTCAGGGTCGGTTGCCTCTCCTCCATAAGGTCGCCGTCTATGTGAGGTGTGTGAGGTGGCGCGTGATGGGTTCATCGAGCCTAATGCCGCCTGAACACCCTCCGCAACGGTGCCATCCATTGGTAAAATCTTTCGGCGTTGGGTAAGAATGGAAAATAGGGTATTTTTGGTCATTATTGTCTGAATCTTTCGAAAAACATCTGACTGTGTTTTTTGTTTTTCTTGGCTGGTTACAGGTGAAGGGAAACATACGTTACGAGGAGGGATCCGACGCTGCCAGATTAATGGCTGAGGTGGTGGTGTATGATGCACGTGCTAAAGCCACAAACTCGCCTACATCTCAAGTGGCAAAAATCGGGTTCCAGGGTCCTATTTCGGTAAGTTGAAAAGACATTACAACATTGGTGTTTTTGGATGACACCATTTGCTATGAACTGATTCCTTTTTTTAAACAATGCAGGGCAGATTATTTACTAAAGACAGATACTTCCGTAGCCGGTGGGTGACTGAATGTACATATGATTCATCACCCCCCGACGTGGAAGGAATATGAACGCAGCTCCTCTTTCAGCTGTATGAGGAAAGGGGTCATTTATTTAAAACCTGGACCCTAAGGACGGACCCGAGTTCCCACAACCAGTTTGTGTTATTTAATGCTTGAAATATGTCCCTGTTGTTGCCTGTAAGATTTTGCTAGAAATTTTTTTATATGAGCCCAATAGTCCATGTGTTATGTCAACTCTTTATACGTTGTGCACTATTGATTGTGTGGCTGAAATGAAATTGTTTGTTGATGTGAGCTAGGCCTAAATGCTTCAAGTAATATGTGACCTCGTGTGCTGCTTACGATGATGTTTTTCCTAGTCAAACCTAATCTGCAACCATGTTTTTCAAACATAGGAGGGCAGTACATGTTCAGGATTTCAGTTCTTTGTTTGGTGGCCATCAAATCAGTTGTCAATTTCTGATTTGAGCTGGTAGCCAATTAGACATTGCTACCTAATGATAAGAATATGACCTTGAAGGTGCAATATACATCAGTTTAATAATGCAACTCGAGGGGAATGGTGGATTGTCCCAGGGTTGATGGTCCGGCAGATGGCCATGGCCACTTGGACAATCTCAAGTGGTTTACTTTCATTTCTTATATATATGATAAAATTATCAATACTTTCTCTCAATAATTTTGTATGTGCCAAGCATCAAAGTTAAATTGATCTTTATGTTGATGTGTGAAGATTTAGGTTTGCATGTGGTTAGTTAAATCATTTTCATCCCAAGCACACTACAATAGGGGTACTTTTCTTTGTTTGATTTCATTTTTATGGTCAACTAGGGGCATTTCTATCATTTTACCATTAAACACTTAAACAACGTTGTTTTGAACGTGTGTTGATTTCCTTACCAGCCCAAAATGATGCCCTTTTTTTGTTCCTCTTCTTGCTCCCTTTGTCATTTCACATCCTTATTCCTCCATTATTCTACCTCTATGTCTCCGCCTTCGTCTTCTCCTCACCCTCCCCCCTCTTCACAATTCAGGTTGTTGCTATTATTATAATATAATTCATTGATTACGTTGATTGTAAATAATATTGAGTGCGACTTTGAGGCATCTTATTTTCATTTCTTTTGAAGAATGACGATGCCATTAATCTTTAAAGGGAAACCATGTGTTGCTTTTGTTTTCTTAAGACTAAATTGTTCTTTTGTCCCCAAAATACCATCTTTTGGTCCTCGAGAGCAAAACCATGTTTGTTTAATACCCTACATATTCAATGTTCTCTTTAATTAATTTTAACAATTATCAGACTGAGCCCAATAATTTCTCAAAATATTCATACTTTTCCATAATTATTCCCTATTACATTAGCTTGTATAAAAGAGCCAGCCAAAAGCGATTTCACCATTTTTGGTGGGACAGAGAGATTATATCAAATAAAAATACCTTCATATGCACAACAAGACTTTAGGAACTCGATTTTGCAAGACAAACACCATAAACATCAGTAAAATTGACCGATTTCATTACATAAAATTGAAAAGATAAGAAAATTAGGGTTTCAAAATGAAAAAATCAATAAAAATAATAAACTTACCACGAGAGAGAATCGTGCGGGGACGTGAATAATTTAAATAAAATTATGGGAAAAATAGATAGAGGGAGAGAAAACATGAAGAGTGAAGAATATGAACGAAGAGGGAGAAGAAAATTCACGACGAAGAAAGTGAAGAATGCGCGTCAAGAAGAAAGAAGAGAGAGAAAGTGGAAGCAATTCTCCTTTAATTCCAATACTTTTGCTATAAATGCATGCAAGGTGACCCAGTTTCCTTCCTGTTTAAAAAAAACACATCTTATGTATAATTTCTATTCCGTTGAACACTTAGGTGATTTTTTAAAAAAAAATCAACCGTTAGACGATTTAAAATAGGACATTGCTTTTTATATATAATGGAGAGGAGAATGTCTCATGTTAGACCTATTAACAGCTTGATCAATAATGAAAAACCTCATTTCAATAACTTTTAGGGTCAAATTATAATTATTTAAACGTTGCGACAAAATTTAAAAGTTTTTCAAAGTTATAGGAACATTATTGTAATAAATAAAACAAACACCAAATCACCTTGTTAATTACATAAATTATAAAACTAAGTGTCTAACGGTTAGTCGGTCTAAAACATGACTCTGTGAAAGAAGATACTCCATCTGTTCCTCTCTATATATGACACACTTTCATTTTTGAAATGTTTCTTTTATATTGACACACTTTATATTTTCAGCAAGATTTCTTTAATTTTATTTACTCATTCTACTTCTTATTTTCTATATTCAATTTCATCTACTCATTTCATTCCCCTGTCTAAACTGGCCTATATTGAGAAATAGAGGAGTATATTTTTCAACTTCTAAAAAGTTGAAAGGGCAATGTTGCATCCAACCAAAAGTCGAAGGGCAAACCCGCAACTTCGTCCCTAAAAAAAGCGACATTCTTGAAACAACTGAGAGATGAACTCAGTGTTTTCATAAGCACTGGGAGCAGGGGACTAATTCCAGCTACTGGGGCTGGCTGATTGAAGGATGAGCGTAATTCAAAAGG
Organism: Rubia occidens; assembly: GCA_032360425.1. Lineage (NCBI taxonomy): Eukaryota > Viridiplantae > Streptophyta > Magnoliopsida > Gentianales > Rubiaceae > Rubia > Rubia occidens. The sequence goes on from JAUOBV010000011.1 coordinate 6,781,144, forward strand.
AAACGATTGAGGTCATTGCTCAAAGCATTGGGATCACCAATTTATCCCCAGACGCCGCACTTGCTCTCGCTCCCGATGTCGAGTACCGCTTGCGCGAGATCATGCAGGTTCTTGTTCCTCAGCTTCAATTACAGTTGCTAATCCAAAATCATGGCAATATGTAATGTTTTGCTTAGATAGGTTGCATTGTTTCTGTTTTGAAGACTGTTGTAGAGGTAAACCTAAGTGTGGTTCTTGAATTTCAGGAAGCAATTAAATGTATGCGGCATTCGAAGAGAAACCTGCTGACAGTTGATGATGTTGACAGTGCGCTCAAGCTCAGAAATGTCGAGGTAAGTTTGGCTTTCATGTTTCTTTTCAATGATTTTAACCAAACTGAAAGATGGCTTTACTCTTACCATCATTGTTTCACGACCCAAATGCATAAGTACTCCAAAGATTCAGGTTTTACTATGTTGGCATCAAATTGTTGGGAGCTGAAAGTTGAGAGGAAACTCTAGAATTATCGCTACTTGGCTCTTTATGTCTAGTGATCAACTATATTTGTCCTCTGGTGCCACAGCCAATTTATGGGTTTGCCTCTGGAGATCCTTTACGGTTCAGAAGAGCTCTTGGACACAAGGACTTATTCTATGTTGATGACAAAGATGTGGACCTCAAAGATGTCAGTAGCTATATCTGTGGAATTCATCCTTATTAATTGATGAATTGTGTCAAGTTTGAATGTAGTTTCATATGATGATTGAGATTTGGTTTTTGATTTACATTTAGGTAATTGAAGCTCCATTACCAAAGGCACCATTGGACAGTTCAGTTGTTTGCCACTGGCTGGCTATTGAAGGTGTGCAACCCGCTATTCCAGAAAATGCTCCAGTGGAAGGTTTGTACCTAGAAACAGATACTCTCCTTTGTTCAATAAGTAGTCGCTATTTTCATGGCTGGTTTTCTTCATTTGGTATTATTAGTAGGACCTTGAGAATCATATGAATCTTTATCATACTCGTGTTGTTCTTACTCCCTCTATCCCAATTTAAGGTTCACTTCCATGGTTCAAATAGGTTATTTTGGGCCATAAAATTTCAATGACACACAAGTAATAATACTATCACGCTAGATATTGTGAGATTTATCGTGACATGTATTTTCAAATCATCAACTTTTCATAAATTTTGGCTATGCACAATTAAAGATATCACTGGTTAAAAGTGTATCTTGAAGACGGTGAAAAACAGAAGATGAGCCTTAAAGTGAGAAGGAGGCAGTACGCAATAGTTTCCCTTGTTGCATCAACTGAAAGAAAGTTCAGATGTTGAAGGAAAGAAAAGCTAATCATTTAAACGAAGGAAAAAATTGAAATTTCTTGTCTGCACTATGAAAAACATCTTAATTTGCATTATTAGAGATGGAACTCGTGTGGAAGTTCTTCTGCTCACAAGGACAACTAAGTCATGGTCTTTTCTGAGGACTACATACATAGGGCACTCTGTGCATTGTATTTGTTGAACCAAAGAAAATGGTTGGTGTCAAAGTCAAAAGATCTTCAGGTCAGGAACATGCCAGCATAATGTGCTCTACAGGTGATCAATTATAATTTCATCCCGAAGAGATTAACTCGATCTTATGCTGCTGAGTCGCTGACTGTTTGGGTTTCCTTGGAAGCTAATGTGAAAATAGTGGACAGAGAAATGAAAAAAGTTACAGAGAAAGGTTCGCATATCATTGAAGCAATGAAATGTTTGTTATAACTCTCCGACCATACATTTTTAGCACATTACTCGTTCTAGTTTCGCAGCTTAGTTTTTTGTGTATTTATAATGGAAGTGAAGAAGTTTAGGTTTGTTTATATGCAGTAATTGGTCGTCCTCAAGAGAAAAAACAGCTGGAAGCAAAAGAAGTTGAACTTCCTGTTGACATAAGATTACCTGTTAAACACGTCCTGTCCAGGGAACTCCAAGTAAGCACCTTCAATTTTTTTTTGACAGTCCTGGAATTTTATTACTCTCATAACTGACCAGGAGTTTCAATCATGCAGTTATATTTTGATAAAGTAGCTGAGCT
>JAUOBV010000011.1:6814328-6830438 GCA_032360425.1 Rubia occidens
CATATGTATATATTATTGTTCATATATCTATTCAAATATGCGGTCAAACTTTGATACAGAATAGTGTCCAAAAAGCACTTCCGCCAATTTTAATGGGACGGAGGGAGTATATCATAGGATACTCCAATGTACCTTCCACACCGTATCACCAACAATATACAAATTATGACGACAATTAGAGTGTATTTGATAATGCTGTGCTTATAAGTAAAACTGACTTATTTTGAAAACGGGGTATGACCAGCTTATTATTTTCCCTAAAAGTAGTTTATGCTTCATAAATAAACACTTTTTAGCAGTTTACCAAGCACAAAAGAGGTGTTTGTCTTATAAGCAAAACATTTATAAAGCATGTCAAACACAACCTTAATCTCTTCAATTATAGATAACTAGAAAAGTACAATCGTGGTTGCGTGATATTATTAAATAAATATTAGAATTGTGTTTTTTGTACCCGTTATGTCTTACATTTAAATTTAAAACAAAGAATATTATTTAAATTTTAAAGTTTAGTCATCTAAGAAAATTTATATGAGATAATTAGAAATCGTTAAATATTGAATACAATAGAATTTGATTATTTTCATAATATTTCAATCAAATTATTTAAAAAGTAAGTATTTACATGTTGAAATTCATTTTAAAAGGCTATCATAATTATATGTATCTCATTACAATAAATAAAAGTAAATATCAAATAACCTTATTAGTCTCACTAATTATAAAATTTTCTCATTTGACAGTTAGCGGTCTAAAACAAGACTTTGTCATTTATAAATAAATATCTAAGGGAATGGTTCTATAAACACCCTTATTTGCACACTTATTTTAACATCAAATTTCAACAATCCATCTAACAAAATCTCATGATTGACATTATAATAAATGTCTAACTGGTACTAGTGCAGGATTTTCCATTAACGATAACGTGACATGGCATTTTATGTTTCCACTCGAAACTGTCGCCCTTCATACATTCCGATATCTACACAAGCGATCAGCAGAATATCAAATCGTTGGATGTCTATGGAAATTCAATGCATGGCATTTGAAATCAAACCACCATTTTATAATACTACACAATTAAAAGCGATGAAAAACAATTTTTAACTAAGAAAAAGACAAATGTTTTGAAAATAATACGAGAATGAAGCAAAAGTAAAATAAAATTATTGCTGTCATGAGGCTTAATTCGTGACTGATACCCTGCTGGTCCTAATGGTCCAGACTCCAGAACCTACTCTGACGTGGACCATATTTTTAATTATGGGCTGGATTGTAATGTTTCTCCCGTCCTGATTTCTTATTAAATATATATAAATAAATGAATAGACATTTCATATATATATAAATACTAAAAGAAATTTTAGAATAACAAAAAACTACCAAATTACTTATAATGCTTTTATTTAAAAATATGGAAACACCATCATTTGAATTTATTGAAATTTAGTGAAATCCAAAACACCATATATTTGAATAGTTAGAGACGACCTTGTGAGAATATTCACACGATGCACTAAGAAAGAACAATCGTTCCCGAAACCGAAACCATCACGATCGCACTTTCACCAACCACCTGCAAGTTGAAAAATCACAGTATGGACCATCGATACGGTCTCACAATGCTGAATAATCCCTATAAAGAAATTATTCTAAAATTCACATTTTTTTTTACAGGGATGTGTCTTGAACCCTAAACCTCTCTATTATAAGTGTATACTAACCACTAAAACAAACCCCAATTCACCATATTAATACTTCTTATTATACGTCCAAAATAAAATCACACTAGAATCTATAATTAGAAACTCTTTTTAAGTCGGTTATTCCCTGAAATAAAAGAATAATATACCTATAGTTTTTCTTCAAAGTCCTTAATCGACAAATGCTTTAGAAATCCCTCTCTATATGTTTTCCCTCCTTCTCTAAATCTAAACCCTACCTACAACTTTTTTTAGGGGCGCCGCAAACCACCTCCTTCAGCATGTCCCTCATCTCAATCCCACTGACCAGCACCCGCAGGATCGTTCTGATTTATCTTGCGAGTGTTGAAGAGATCAAAGATGATATTTATATGTTGCTCCTCTACTCATTTATAACTACGATAATGTATCTAGTGATAAGTCCAGGTGTCGTAGACAGAGATACCAGTATCTAAGAGTTAGCCAAACACAGTCCATAATCGGACGTCACCCCAATCATATGTCGGGAATAACTAGTAATAACAAACAAGGGAGGGAGGGGGTTGTATAAATACAACTACTATCGTGCAAGTAAAGCAAAGTAAACTATTGATTAACTAGTCTCGGGGATATTTGCATAACATGATCGACATATGGACTTGATCTGTGATTCTAATCACATAAAAACTTATAAACCTAACTTAATGTTATGTCACAAATTGTGGAAATGGCCGGGAATTCCCACTATCCGTCACACAATGGTTTGGCTCCCTTTAAACCATCTCACCTCCTTTGTAACTATGGATGCGCTCCAATCCTCCAAGTCCACATTTCACCCCCATAATCTCACTCTTGGTGCTAAAGAGTCTCTGCTCAAAGAACATAAGCCTTGCGTAAGCCAAACCGTTAGATGTGGGAATAAGCCTATTACATCACCGGGCTCTCCATTATGGACACCGACCCTAGGCCTAGAGGAAAAGGAATTGTTTCCTTGTGATGATTCTAGGGCCAACAAGACTCTAGTCGCTACAAACTATGAACGCTCCATTATCGGGGTAAGCTAGTGTTTCCCCCCGTTAGGAATTTCTATATAGCTATCCCCGGTCTACTGCTCATAACATGCAATTCCTCACACGAATAGCCAATTATATTAAAATCTAATTAATCGTCTCGACACTCATAAGATAGATTTAATGCACGCATCTCCCAGGTACTCACAAGACTATAATAGTTATAACCTAACACTCCTGAATTAGTATTCAAGCCTAGCACGACATTATGTAATGAATGAAATCATGTGTGTGTCATAAAACGCGTCAATGCATAAATAATATAAAATATATAACTTACAAATTAACACAATAATCATAACATAGAAAATTAGAGGAATCTAAGAATCTCACAAATCCAAGTCAAATCATGAATACAAATACTATCCCAAGAAATAAAACAACTCTTAAATCCATGACAATCATAGGAATAAATGTCATGGATCTAAGAGTAAATAAAGAGAAAAGATAGAAAATCCCAGAGAGAGAGAGGGGGAGTTTCTAGCCTTCTCTTCCTACAAAAATCTAACTAACTAAAAATATGCTTAAACCCTAGGAGACCAAGGACACTATATATAGTGTAGGGTAAATGGGCCTCAAAAAGCCCATGTTTGGAAACCCTAGTGCCACGCTGGCACGGTCCGTACAAGTTTTCATGGGACATCGTCTGGTGTATAAAAATATCAAACTGAGCAGATGAGTCGTGCAGGTTTGCATGGCCCATCGTCTGGGTCTTCAACTTCGGCCTAATGAGTGCACATGATATGCATATTTGCACGTGCTGTCATCTGGACTTGAATTCCTCCTATCTCCGTGCACAGGCCGTGCAGGTTTGCACGGCCTGTCTTGGGCCCCATCTCTCGTGGAACTGATTCTTGGCACAGGCCATGCTATTTTACACGGCCCATGCCGTTTCTTTGACACTTACAAACATGGCTCTTTCTTCAACCCTTTTGCATTTTACCACATTTTTACTCGTGGCCTTCAATCTTCTACAAATTTTGCAAATGGCCTTCATTATCCAACTCTGAATTGCTTACGACCAATCTACAATTAAGCTCACAAAACAATATCTAGACGCTTATGAGGATAAAAATCCATTCGACTTAAAATAAGCTTAAAATGAAGAATTTAGATAAGTGAACAAAAAATGGCCACTAAACCCCTTATAATATAAACCTAACTAAATATAACAATCTACCTACAAAAAGATAATAAAAGAGATGTTAAATGCTTCAAGAAATGCATGCATTTGAAGTCTCATCACCCACCCTCCCCAACATCCCGACCTCTCCTACCTATCTTCCCTGACGATCTACGAGGCAATTTGCAGAGTCGGGTTTCACCGACCATTGGCATCCTAGACACATGGCAGTTCGCGTAGGTTGGCACGATGTCATGCTCAACTCATGCCAGTTTACAAATGGAGGTTCGCAGCGATCTTGCTCATCTCACGGCGGTTCCAAGCGGCTGTTTGGTGACCCCTGATGGTTTTCCATATCTACTCATTGTGATTCTGGGGCTCAAGGTCCAAATCCGCTCCGGCCGAAGGTTTTAGTACGGCTCAAGCATCCCAAGTCACGACTGGAAAAGAGTGGATTTGAGTCAAGACCCATGGGTCGTGGTCCGAGTTCATGTTGACGGTCCGAGTCAGCATTACTCGGGTGAACTCGAATGAACTCGAGTCGTGACTAAGGTAAACTCGGTGAAACTCGGGAGACTTCCACATGAAATTTCCACAGTTATTTCAAGGCAACACTTCTTGAAGAGTTCTCCTTTTTGGGGTTAAAGTCGCGATGAAAAATGTAACATCCTCGATTTTTTAACTGCGCGGTGACAATGTTCTCACTGGTACACTCTCGATGATAGCGGGGGAACATAGTGTAGGATTTTTTTATCAGATTCGTAGCCTAAAGTTTTCGGCGAGGTCACCGATTTTAGTAATTTTTCTGGCAAACAGAGTGTGTGATTTCGTGGTTTACATGCGATAAGATTTGGATATATACCTATATTTGCAGTGCATGGATCCAACTCAAACTACCTACATCGATTCTCACACGTCACAACTCACTAATAACGGGTAGATATGGGAAAAACAATGTTTCAACAGAGTGCACTTGCTCAGAAAGTCACACTAATAAATTAAAGATTACCAACATAAATATAGTAAACGTATCACACACATCCAAAATAAACGAAGAAAATAAATATGCAATGTGCAATTAAAATAACAATAAGCAAATAAAATAGTAATAAGTAATTAAAATAGACAATGTGGAATAGAAGTACACATATCCAAAGAGAGGTTATCCAAGACGGTACCTACTTTTAATCGAAATTCACAATTTGGTACCCGAATTTTAAATTTGTCCTATAAAAAACCCACTTTTTAAATTTATGTCTCAAAAGGGTACCTTTAAGAAAAAATTGAGTACCAATTTGAATCAAAATTGTGCTATGATGGTACCCTCTTTTAACTAAATAATACATTTTTGGAATATTAATGAAAAAGTGGGTACCTAATTAGAACAATTATAAAAATAGGGAACCAAACTGTGAATTACACTTAAAAGTTGGTACCATTCTGGACATTTTCTCCATATTTAAAAGGGTACGAGGGTAGTATGAATAGGATCGTGAATACTCTATGCGAGTGTAAGCACTACTTACTATTCATCCTACCATAAGAAATACCAAGAGGGCCAATAATATCTATCTGCCAATTAAGCCAAACAAGAAAGCAAGAAGCCAAGTACTCATACGGATAAATATTGATATTACCAATTCAGACCTTCTTAATTACCTTGTCGCACGACTAAGTCCAATATCGGCTCGTGGCTTTCGATAACTAAACAGGATCGGGCGTTCCTCTATAATGCACATGTACAAGCAAGTGTATGGATTGGTGTTATAATGTAAACAAATGTACCATCGTAAAATCAAGTATGTTCAAATAAGGTACAATGCGATAAAGTACACCCACCCACCTTTATAACGTGCATATAATCTAAAATATTAATCAATTAAATAGTAATAACACATATGATATATACCTAGTTCGCACAACATAGGTTTGCTACAACCAGCTTACTTCGAGCATGGAAGCGAGCCTAGTGCAAACAATGCGAAGCGCAGAAGCACCCCTACCACAATGTGCCCCATTTAGTCCATGATCAAGCCATGGATGAGCAAATGGCGCAAGCCACAATAGCATGATCCAGAGACTTACAAGAAGGGAAGAGAAGCACGGACTCAGGGGCAAGCCTCTAAACACACTGCAATTACTATATTATTTCTCCCCGGGAGTTCCTTGTAGGCACACGATGAGAAAATATGTAGGTCAACCTTGAGGTTCATCCCTAACTAGAAGGAATCCCCACAACAACATATAAAATCGTTTCACTAATTTAAATTCATTAGCCATTTATTTTTCAGTAAGAACATTCACAAGATTGATATGTTCCCCTGTAAAAATATCTTCAACATAACATAATAAAAGAATATAAGATAAACAGTCCTATGATCTTATAAGAGCAATTCCAATAGTTTCCCTAAACTTTTCTAGAATAGGGAATGAAACTCAATATTCCCTATATTTTGTTACTCAACTCCAACAAATTCCCTATTTTTCAATCAATATAGGGAATTTTTCAAATTCCCTATTTTAAGAGTTCATTTTTAATCACTTCAAATTATATTATAAAAATTAAGTTAGTATTTAAAACAATCAATATAACAAATTTGAAACTAAAATTTTGATGATGATTAGAAACTATTTTTCTTTTCAAGTATATTATATATATATTCACCCGATTTGAAATAAAAGTTACTCCCTTCATTCAACTAATATTGAAAATTTACTTTTTGGCACAGTAATTTAGAAGATTCCAATTGAGTGGAGCAAATTGAATGCAAGATTGAAAAAGTAGAATTAGTAGATAAAATAACCTTAATCTTGTTATATTTGTAATATGCCAAAATTTAAAATTTTAAAAATTACCAATATAGAACGTGTGCCAATATTAGATGAACAGAGGGAGTCACAACATCCAATTTTTTTTCAAAAAAAATTTAAACTATGAACCAAAGAGATGAATTTCAATTTTCTAAACAAATCATCAATGACAAAATCCTACAAATAAAATATAAATAAGCATCCCAAATGAGTTTGAAATTGTAGTAGTTTTCTCTGTTACAAAATGGTTGGAAGTCGAATGGAAGAATGAGGGAAATATGAGATTTAAATTTTAAATAGAAAAATGAATATTGTGTTATGATTTGATGCATTCAATTGGAAATGTATTAAATTTTCACCCCTTATAAAAAAAATGGGAGAAAGTCTTCTCTCTCATTAAAATCCTCATTTTAGTGAATGAGATGGGAAAACTGTTTGAGTTGAAAAATAATCTAGAATCCTCATAATCAATGAAAATCTCTACTGTATGGACTACTTTAATAGTCATGCTCATCCTCATGGTCGGACCGAGCCTAATGCAGACCGCCCAAAGCTGGAAAGTGTCCAAAGCCATAAAGTTATTTTCATTATTAACTTGAGTCCAGTTTTCTATTTTAAACTTGAGTCTGTATTTTATTTTAGCTTTAGTCCAGGCTTTATATTTCTAACATGCCTTTTTTCATGCACAAACTTGAGTCCAATTTTCTCCTCTCTTTTATGTATTGCAATAGTGAGAGTATAAAACTTTCAAACTCATTTGCAGAACTTACACTTAGCTTTTTATTGTTGTTTATTTATTTAATATCTAAATAAATATATACATATATATGTAATATTAATTATATTTATCGGAAGTGTTCACATATATACAATTTTTTTATATATGTTCTTTTAATGTTATTTTATTAATTGAACCAAAATTATATTTCTATTTATTTACCAATAAATGAACGGTTCGTAACTTTTATCGATTTGATCCTGAATATCTTTAAAATTTTATATATGTTCTCACTAGGGGTGAAAAATGTGAGAATGAGTTGAATATGGGTTGGGTAATCTGGATAATTAAAAAATGACCTGGGTTAAAACGGGTCAAGTTAAACCTGCTCAACTCAAGGATAAAAAATCATTCAACTCCCGTGTCGAAAATGGGTAAATCCATGGGTTTCAACCCATACATGAACCCATATGCGTTTATATTTCGACCCATATGGGTACGACCCGTGGGTTTCAACCCATATATTGACACATGTATTTATATATACCAACACATATGGTTAAACCCGCACGTTTCAACCCATACGGGTAAACCCACGGTCAATCCAGAAACCCAACTCGCCCGACCCATATATTTCAATGACCCTTACCCATTTTACCCATACCCACCACAGGTTTAAAATTAAATAACTCGCTTGACCCGCGGGTTACAGGTCTATTTTTCTACCCCTATCATATGATATTCCAATATAAATTCCAATTCTTAAAAAAAATGAATGAACTGATTACTTACCAAAGCAATGAGAAGAACAACGAAAGACAGGGTTTTTAACCTGCAAAACAACGAAAATTGAATAGTCTTCCCTTTTCTTTGGCTGATTTGGCAAAGTACACGCATCAATTTCACCCTTTGATATCCGACGCACACTTCGACAAGGTCGCAAAAATTTTCAGCAACGTAATATCGGCCCTCGTTTTTTACCCCTGGGTTGGAGATTACATTTGAGGTTGAGAGTTAATAAGTCTTACGTGGCAGTTGAAAGTTACTAAAAGGAAGGCTGCATTGGAAACGCTCAAGAGCAAGTCCAACAACTTCTCTGAAATTTTCACTAGAATAGGAAATAAAAATCAATATTCCATATATTTTTTGACTCAACTCCAATGGATTCTCTATTTTGCAGGATATGTCATTTATTACATTTAGTTACTTTTTCATTTAAAGTTAAGAGCTCATTTTTAATCATTTCAAAAAATATTAAGTTAGTTTTTAAAAACAATCAATATAACAAAATTAAGTTAATTTTTAAAAACAATCAATATAAGAAATTTGAACTAAAATTTCGATGGTAATTGAAAAGTAATATATTCACCCGGTTTGAAATCAATACAACACAAAAGTTCTATTAGGACCTTAAAAAGTGTCCCAATAGATTTCTATTGGGAAACTTCCATACACATGACACTTCTAAAATGTCCCCTTATTGCGAGTCTTTATAGATATTAGGTCGCTATATTAAGCAACTCTATAGACAAGATATAAGGTTGTTTTTATGTGTCCTGTTATACTAAGTCACTTTTTAATGTCCTAATTACATATGTACTGGGATACTTAATTTATAAGTGTTCTAATATACATTTATTAGGAAACTTATAAATGTCCCAATAATTTTAATATTGGGTCGCTTTGTAATATCCTAATTATATATAATATTGTGACACTTTTAATATGCTCACACAATATTAGAACATTTAATTTTATAAGGGTCCTAATATACATTTATTACGACGCTTCTTATACAAGTGTCCATATATAAGTGTTTTAACCCTTTTAATGTAGTGAATAAAAGGTAACAATATCCAAAAAAAATTGAAAAATTATAAACTATAAACCAAAGAGTTTTATTCCAATCTTCTAAACAAATAATTATTGAAAAAATTCTAAAAAGAAATATAAATAAACACCTCAGAGTTTGAGATTATAGTATTTTCTGAACAAAATTTTGTTGGAAGTTGAAGGTACTTTTTAATAGGAATGGAAGAACGAGGGAAATATCATAATTAAAATTTTAATATAAAAATGAATAATGCGTAATGATTTGATGCAATCAATTGAAATTGCATTAAATTTCAATTCCCTAAGCATTTTTCCCCTCTTTCTACAAATATAGGGAAGGAAGTCTTCTCTATCATCAAAATCCACATTTTAGGGAATGAGGTAGGGAAGCACAATGTAGAATCCCCATAATCAATGAAAATCCTTATTATAGAGAAGTTGTTGGACTTGCTTTAAGCAGTGGCTGAACTAGGGGGTGAGCCGGTGAGGCCGCCCCCAAACTCCGGTGAATGAAGGGGTAAATGTTGCCCCAACCCAGGATTTGCCCCCAACCTCCGGTGGCCGACCCCCAACCTAGGATTCGCCCCTCCTCAGGTTTCGGTCTAATTCCGCCACTGGCTCTAAGAAGTGCATATTTAAGGAAGTTCATTGTTGATAGTTAGTTCTCATCTAGTTTTTATCAAAATTAATTATATGGCACTTAAGAAGTGCTCTTAAATCCACTATCACACCCTAGTTTCAGGAACTGTTATATCCACAACAATACTTTCAGGAACTGCTATAGCAATAACAGAGGCAAATTATGATTCTGGGAGGGAATCAATTCCACCACAGTTGAATATCTAAATCAAAGATTGATATGAGAAATATATGTAAGAAAGAATCCGATCACGAGGCTTGAGGGCCTGAGGAGAAAGAATTCAAATTTCCTCCTTTATCTGTTGTACAGTTTGCAACTCAGTTGCACGGTCATGGGAACATTAACACAGAAAAAAGATGAAGATCAAAAGCATAAGCACTACTGCAGTTTTTTGTGATTCCAACTCAATCTTAACCAATTTTGATCCGATCCGGTCCGGTCCAATCTTCACTTGAGGAACACCCCTACTCATGAAAGTCAACCGATGGTTTCGATTTCACAATCTATATTCCCAAACCAAACAAACCTCCTTTTGTCATTTAACATCAATTACATATTGTATTTGCTCCATTCAGGAATATAATAATATAACATTTTATCTTTTTATTGGAGTAACCGTCAAGGAAAATTTATAAGCAAAAAGACACAGACAGAGATTACTCAAGGATGAGCAGTGAAGAAGTGAAGGTGGTTTGCGTGACGGGGGCTTTAGGCTACATAGCTTCATGGGTGGCGAAGCAGCTGCTTCTACGTGGCTACACAGTTAAAGCCACCGTTCGCGACCCTAGTAAGTTGCCATATCATACTCTTAATTGCTTCAGTAATATAGATTCATTTGTAAGAGTTGGTGTACTAACGGTTGAAATACATATAAACTTGGTTCTTTTGCAAGCTGATGTGCATCTTTTGAAGTTTAAAATCTGTTTTTGAATGAGTGATGTCATGAATAGTGTTACTGTAGCGAGTTATTTGGTAGATTGAATGACTACGAGTGAAAAATTTACAAATTCGGGAGTAGGAAGTTATTTGTGGGACACACTAAAAAGAAAAGTCATAAGCTATTTGTGTGAGGAGGGAGTAATAAATATGTAGTTGTCTGAAAATCCTGTTCAACTTTAACAGAAGATCCCAAGAAAACACAGCATTTGATGTCTCTTGATGGAGCCAATGAAAGGCTTCACCTGTTCGCTGCAAACTTAGTAGAAGATGGATCCTTCGATGCAATTGTTGATGGATGTCGCGGCGTTTTCCACGTAGCCTCTCCTGTTCTGTTTTCAGTTCAAAATCCACAGGTACAATGATTTACAGAATCAAATTGTACCAAAATAATTAAGTAGTATTTTTTTTTATAGAAAGTGATTTTTCATACTTGTGCATAAATGTTGAAATCTTGAACTTGTAAATAAAAATGTTACTGCTTTTATTAATGCGAGTGTGTGCAATTGCCTAATTGTAGGCAGACTTGTTGGAGCCTGCAGTACATGGTACACTGAATGTGCTAAGATCATGTGTGAAAGCTCCATCTGTCAAAAGAGTAGTTGTAACATCTTCTACAGCTTCAGTTATACACAATCGCAAATTAAAGGCCGGCGCATTGGTTGATGAAACTTGGTTTTCAGATCCATCTTACTGCGAAGAACGCGAGGTGAGATTGGTACAGATGTTTATCATGACAAAATGAGGCTGAATCTTAGTTTTATAAGCCTCAAGACTGCCATGTTTTTGCTTAAATTGTTTATCATATTCTGCAACGATATCGAATCCAGCTACATAGGAAAGGCACATTTTTCTTCTCCACTAAGACAGGTTTTGGATGTGTTAGATGTGGTATCCACTTTCAAAAACATTAGCAGAGAATGCAGCATGGGAATTCGCAAAAGCGAATGGCATCAACATGATTACAATGCATCCAGGATTGGTTATCGGTCCTATCTTGCAGCCTTCTATTAACCTCAGTGTGCAACTCATTCAGGACCTGGTCAATGGTACTTTCACATACTCATCTATCAATCCTGATTGGTAGTTTTATCTTATCTGTGAATTCTTCTTCTGATGTTGATTGCCTATGCGCGGTTTCAGGATCAGGAAAGTTCCCTAATGCGCATCTTCGATACGTGGATGTTAGAGATGTTGCACACGCCCATATTCTTGCTTATGAAACACCGTCGGCCAGTGGGAGGTACTGCCTAGTTCAGAGATCTGCTCATGCCTCAGAAACCATCAAGATTTTACAAGAACTCTACCCAAATCACAGCTTTCCAGATAAGTAAGTAGAGATGTTTTTAGGCCTACTGAATTCATGATCTGTTTCTGTTAAAGTATTTGAAAAGCTGTTGTTTTCCAAACTGCAGTCTTTCGGACACAAGCAACCTTAATTATCCAGAACACACGATCTGTAATAGCAAAGCAAAGAGCCTGGGTATTGAATTCATTCCTTTGGAGGTGAGCCTACAGGATACCGTTGAAAGCTTGAAGGAAAAGAATCTTGTTAGAATTTAGGGAATTGCAGGTGTTCTATGATCGAGACTACTGAACTAGCCTTTTGAAAAAGCCATTGTTTGGCTACATCTGTTGTGAACTATGAACCAAAGAATTACAAAGCTTGCATTTCCTGAACATTGTTTGATTTTTTCTCCATGAGAGAAGAAGATCCTTCGGGGCTCAATCTGGAGCCTGTTCTGTGATGTGTTTTTGCCTGAGCCATTTCAGTAGTAAACTACATGACAGCAACTTCGAGCCTTCTCTTCGACATCAGCCACATGTTAATGCTCCTGAACCATTAAAAACATTAGGTGTATAGAAAAGCTAAAAGATTTCAATTTTTAAACTGTACAATGATAAAAAAAAAGGAAAGGCCGAGAAGACGAAAATATAAATCAGTAGCAACTTACTGACAATTGCTATCAATATTTAGTTCTTCCCAATATTTTCCTCATCGGATTCACTTTTCCATGCATATCCTATTTGTAGGTTGTCGTTTCCCATGTCTTGTTAATGTTCCACAATTTGCCTTATTGAGGCTAAGAGTTTAGGGTGAGAATCATATACATCAATGGTGTCCAAGGTACGAATACCTCCAAAGCTGGAAGGTATCATTTTGAGTTAAACGAGATACTGCAGAATAAGTTTCTAAAGAAACTTGAGTTATATCATGTTTAATAATTCTTTCATCTCCCAAATGCCAGATTGTATCTTTCCCTCCCCAATTTGAGTACCTTGAGATTAGGTAGCTTCTCAATCGGTGAAAAGGCACTCCACTGTAATTCAAATCCCGTCACAATCATTTTCTCGAGATTATTCGAAAAGTTTAAGGATGATGGCAACTGCACCTTGTAACCATCACAAAAATAGTATAAATTCAAGGATTCTTACTTTTTTAGAGATCCAAACATAGTGAACCACATTGGATGAGCCACTTTATTACTCCCTCCGTCCCACCAGTTTTGGCCTATTTTTTGGTCAACTTTCTCAGACCATGTTTGACCATAAATTTCAATTAGTATATAGACTCTTATATCATCATGTGAGATATTGTTAGACTCCCATGTTTACGTAGTTTCCAAATATCAAATTTTAATGTACCATTAATATCCGTAATTAAAGTTATTGATAGTCAAACATGGTTTGAGAAAGTTAACAAAAAAATATGTCAAAATTGGTGGGACGGAGGGAGTATATGTTTTCCATTTCTCCATATATATGTAAAATGTACGCTACACGATGCGATATAACAAAACCCTTGCAATATGACTTTTGAAACAAAATCTGAGAAAACAAAATGGATGAAAGGTGCAATACATTCAGAAGATAGATGAGATAAAAGAAACCTAGCAATACTAGAGTTTAATTAATCCTTCACAACACTATTTGGTTTTAAATAACCAATGAAAATCACCGAAACCATGACAGGAGATATATAAATCTGGCATTCTATTAGTTTATCCCGTCATTGGAATATTAAAGGGGATCCACTCATCGACCTAATAATTCAACTTGAGCTTTGATACCATGTTAAATTTCAAGGTATCGTGGACTTCCATATTAAAATCAATTGGCACTAAGTGGAAGTGATCTAAAACCTTATATTTAAGTCATTTAGTTCTTAAGAAAATCGATTGTTTAATTGTTTTCATCAAATGCATTATTAGCATTTTCTTTATCTTGCAGCTGAAGTTCCTGAATCCCTGAGTATTTAGTTCTTGACTCGGCCATATGATATTTTTGTATCACAGTGACTCTGTAAATGGCTTACTCAATTGTTGTTTACTTTGGACTATATTTGTACTCTCATCGTGTCATGTTAGACAAGTAAAATTCCCAACAGCAACACAAATGCTAATAACATGACTACCTCTTCAATTTGCAATAACATATTGAAAATAGCAAACAAATGACACACGTGTAGGAAATAATATTGTGATTGTATCATGATTTGATTTGGGTTACAATATATGGAGAAACAAGTGACCTATAGAGCCATAAAGGAAAAATGATTCTATCTGTGCAAGAAGTAATATTCAGAAAATATTCCTAAATATTTATCTCCTTAACACTCCTCCTCAAATTGGAGCATGAAGACCCAGAAGGCCCAACTGGT
Organism: Rubia occidens; assembly: GCA_032360425.1. Lineage (NCBI taxonomy): Eukaryota > Viridiplantae > Streptophyta > Magnoliopsida > Gentianales > Rubiaceae > Rubia > Rubia occidens. Next base: position 6,828,806 of record JAUOBV010000011.1, read on the forward strand.
CAAGTAGATTTTGAAATTGAGTCCGTCCAAGAGTTTTGGTAAAGAGATCCGCGGACAGATTAGAATTACGAATATGATGAGTAACTATATCACCAGACTGTGCAAGATCACGAACAAAACGACAATCAACCTCGATATGTTTCGTCCTTTCATGAAAGACATGGTTAGCTGCAATGTGAAGAGCATACTGACTGTCACAAAAGAGATGCATAGGGGTAGAATGCACAACACCTAAGTCTCGAAGCAAAGACTTAAGTCATAGCAGCTCACAGCAAGTCACTTCCATAGCAAGATATTCATGTTCAGTAGAAGAACGAGAGATAGTAGGTTCTTCGTCTTCCATGAAACTGGAGAAGCACCAAGCATCACAAAATAACTAGAAAAAGAATGTTATGTGATTGGACAAGCAGCCCAATCAGAGTCGCAATAAGTAGTCCACTATGAGAAGAGGGAAAAAGGCCTTGACCAGGATGACTCTTCAAGTAGAATAGAACACATAGAGCGGCATGATAGTGATGAACACAAGGAGACTGTATGAACTGAGCGAAATAGAAAAGTTATTGCTATTTAAATAATCATTAAGAGGATAGAGAACACTAGAGGATAGTGATGACACAAAAATGAACAGAGCATTTGGGGGTGGGGGTTAGCAGACGTAATGTAGCAGATATAATCATTCAAGCAAGCAGGAGGTCGACGATTACGAGTACTGTGATGAGCTAAAGATTCAGGTGATGCAGAAGGCCGATTGGGAAAGCCATTCAGCAGCGTAGGAGGCACAACTGTGGCTGGAAGCACAGGGGCTACGTCGACCACCTTCGGCGACAGGGGCGGTGTAGCGAGCAAAACCAGTAATGGAGAGGTTTCTGAATAACGACTTCAGTGACTGGTGATGAGGTTTCTGCTTCGCGAGTCAGCTCCAGTGGAAACGGGGAATCATCGAACCATTCGGCAGTCGGGGATTGTGCAGTCGGAGCTATGATAGATGGCCCAGCAAACAGAAACTGATCTTCACAAAAATCAACATTGTGACTATTGAAGAAGGTGTCTGATTCCATATCGTAGAGGCGATAGTCCTTCTTGCCAACAGAATAGCCAAGAAAAATGCTTCGATGACTTCTAGGAGTAAACATGTCACGAAATCTGGAAATGTGAGCAGCAAAACAAAGGCAACCGAAGACACGAACAGTGTTGTAATTTGAAGCACGTCCATGAATAATCTCAAATGGCATACAACCATTGAGATGCGTCGTCGGAGTCCAGTTTATTAGAAATGCAGGAGTTAGAACACATTCTCCCCAAAATTTAATTGGCAGATTAGCCTGAAGATGCAAGGCCTAGCAACATTTAGGGAATGACGATGTTTGCATTCAACACGACCATTATGATGTTGTGTATCAACCATAGAAGTCTTAAACAGTATGGCAGATTCAGCTAAATAAGATCACAGAGGAAATAACTCTGTACCATTGTCAGCACAAACACGATGAACAGTACTACTGAACTGATTGTTGACCAAAGTACAAAATTCTATAAATCTAGAAACTACATCCAGCTTAGCTTCTAATAAATAAACCCAAACAACTCAGGAATAATCATCATCAATAATTAAGAAATAAAATACTCCACTAGA
>JAUOBV010000011.1:6869804-6882551 GCA_032360425.1 Rubia occidens
TACCTCCTCCACCAAGGCCTGGGGTGTCGGGCAGGTGGGGGCGCTGCGGGCGAGCGATATCGCCTTTTGGTCCAATGGAATGTAGAAATATAAAAAAAAATACTCCCTCCGTCCCAGCAGTAATGACCTATCAACTTTTTTACGGTTTTCAATGATAATGTTTGACTATTAATATCTCTAGCTGCGTATACCAATTTTGCATAAAAAATTGATATTTAGAAAATACATGTTAAGATGAATTCAACGATATCTCACATAATATATTTATTATATATATTAATTTATATTTATGGTCAAAGTTTATCAAATTTGACTTTGAAAAAGTAGATACGCCATTACTGCTGGGACGGAGGGAGTATAATATAACGAAACATTTTCAAAATTTATTATGTAATTTAACAAATGCACTATGTAAGGTAAAAAAATAAGTGGTAGGTTCATAAGTTTATGGACAGACCGCCTGTAAGGAGACCCACTCATTTTCTTTTATCAATACTATTCAAACCTCCTTTAAATATTGGTCTGCATGAAGTATTAAACTTATATGTGCTTCTATATGAAAATCATAACGTAATTAAATATAACATTACCGCAGACAATTAATGAAACACTAATGTCCCAAGACAAAAACTTCCGGGCTAAATTCCTCATCTTGTGTAGCAGCGTTGTCGTTGTCGTGGTTGTTATCATCATTACCTCCATGGTGGTTCTGGTTCCCAGCCGTAGGCGCGTGGGTGACCTCGCTGGCGGCCGCCACTCGATCGGCCGACTTACTTCCTCCAGCTGCAGCTTGCGGAACAGCGGGAGCAGCGGCATTCATCCTGATTAGTGCGTTAGCCTCTTCATGAAAAAGCATAAGAGCCAAAATCAACATTAAAGAAGATAGGAATAATTTGTTGCATATTGCCATTGAGTTAATTAGAAGAAGAAGAAGAAGCAGTGAATGTGAATAACAAAATACGTAGGAGATGATTGCGTGGGTTAAAAACGGATGATTTTTTTTGTAGTTTTTGTGGAGAGAGAGACTGAAGTTAATTTATCAAATACTATTAGTAATTCTCGGCCCATGATAAATCTGGAATCTCTCTCGTCCCTTGTCGACCTATTCAAAGGGTATAATAGACTGATAGGGACCGAACAGTCCTAAAATGGAAAATTGATTCCTAAAACAAAAGTCAAAATAACCACTGTATGTTGAAAGTGCTAATATAATTATGTAAAATGAGAAAATATTAAAATAATCATAACTTTATGATGTATGTGTCAATATAACCCTAAGAGCCATTAACTCCAATTGTCAACACCTATCGGAATTGGCTAGATTTTAATGAAATGACAAATTTCCCCTACTAAAAAAGAAAAAAAATCAAAAAAGAAATCCTCCAACACCCTTTTCTTCCTCCCTGTCGGCACCATTTTTCCGCCACTATCTCTGATTTCCACCGCCGCCTCCCGTCGGCTCTGTCACTATACTCCCCTTCTTTCTCACCCCCCTCTTCGAATTCCAGAGCTCGAGCTCGAACTTGCGATGGCCGGAATCTGGAGAGTCAAAATCCCCAACTCGAATTGCCGCTCAGTTTTGGTCAAATTCCAGAACCTAGATAGGGGTCCCTGCCGGAGAGAGACGAGTCCACCGGGGAACTAGGATGGCCGAATGTGCACCAGATAGAGGCAACGGGGCGTGAGATTCTTCCTCGGGAGACAAAAGCTCTGGAACCCAAAGAGGAGGGTGAGAAAGAAGGGTTTGGGCTATGGTGGGCGTTAGCAGTGGTGAGGAGAAATCTATAGTCTCGGGTGGTGGTAGAGATGGTGGGAAAGGATAGATGAGAGGGTGGTGGTGGCAGAGAGCGTTCCGGAGAGGGCGACAGGAGGGGGTGGTTGCGAGCATTCCCGAGAGGATGACAGTGGCTGGTGGCGGGTGGTAGTGGCTGATAACAACAAGAGGGGTAAATGGGAAAAAATATAAACTAAAATAGCCTAGGGCATATTCGTCATTTCGGGTCCGGCCAATGGCCCAAATGGTGAGTCAATACTGGAATGTGACCTGAAGGTTATTTCAGCACAATTCATTATAAAGTTAGGATTAGTTTGACACTTTCTTGTTTTACAAGGTTATGTTGGCACTTTCAGCTTCAAGGTAGGGCTAGAAAAAATATTTAACCAAAACGAAGAAGAAAAGAATTAACAATTTAATTGGATGTTGTAGATTTTGATCCTTGCCCATGTCTCTCTGCACGCCTAGTTACCCTGATAATCCTCTTGGTTTCATAAGTCATCTTTCTCAACTGTATTATCTTCTTCACATTCGCTTTTATTTTTTGTACATGTCCATCATGAATGAGGTGTCATCCTCTTCACCTACTTTTGTGAGCACCACATTAGAATAGCCATACGTAAGGAAACATTCAATAAAGATTTAATGAGTAAAAATCACCTTCATCTGTGCGTTCTCTTTTACTATTTCGTTTAGTAACCCTGTGCGACCATATCTTATTTTGAGTTTCCACTTCTTATTCTCAAAGAACTTATGGTTGTACAATTTAAGAGGCACTCCCTCACTCCTAAAGATAAATGAGTTATCCGACTTCAAGTATTTGAAAATGAGGGACCTGTAAGGTAGCTTGGCAGCCCTTTTCTTCTAATGCACAACGAATGCCACCTTGTGTTGCACAATGGTATAGCCAGAATTAATCTTCACCTACTTCACCAAAGAGTAGAACATATTAGTGATGATTGTGGGCTGGCTGATGTGACCCCCCACTGGCACCAAACTCCTTGCTACCATCTCGTATAAAATCATCTTCTCTATTGTCAAACACTTGAGTTTATAACTCTCGACGGAGTTATCAGATACGGATCTATTTAAGTACAATTGGGCTAGTTGGGTAAGATTCAATAGGGAAGGATCTACATGTACATGCCAGTTTGAAATATGATATATGTTAAAAGGATCATCAGCAACCGCCGGATAACAGTCATCAAGACTCTTGTACGGGCAACCTAGTAAAGCATTGATTTTCCATAGATAAACATCAAACTGTCTACCATCAGTCATGGTAGATATGACCTCCCTCTACCGACACCATATTGGTATAAATTTGACACACTTCGTCGAAGTGCACTGTATCCTTAATGGCAAGAATTTTGGAACTATATTGGAGTCCAAACAATGATATAATATTACTCAATCCTAGATTCGTGGTATCATTCAGTTCAAGCGCATACAAATGTAGTAACTTGGCATTTTCTAATAGAGCATTGTACCTTTGAGAAGGCGCAAGAGACACGAACCTTATAGCGTCGAAAGTTGGTGTCGATTTCTTTCTTCGTTCAGTGTGTTACGTTCACATAGTAGTTCCATCACGGGCAAGGGAGGTCGATGCCATGCTTTTAGTATTGAAATTGGTTTGAAGGGTGTCCTCGATTAAACATGTGGAGAATTTGGAAAGGGTTCGCGAAAAATTGTATGCCCCAAATATGACAAGGGTTTGTCACCCATAGTCAATTCCTTGTTCGAAAGGCTCCTCGGCAGAATTTTTGTATATAATTTTCTTTGGTTTCAAAATCTTAACATATATTGAAATGATTTTATTTAATAATTTAGGGGTTTTCAATTTTCCAATGCCTTTTCCGCCGGTGAAGGCTCCACCTTGACAGAGGCCTCTGCTGAAGGCTCTGCCCTCTTACTCTTCCGCCGCCACTGGTGATAGAGGCTCCTCCCTCTTGCTCTTCCACCGTTTGGTGCTCCGCCAGTGAAAGAGGCTCCACCATGACCCATATTTGAAGATTGCTTATCCCGCTGCCGTTCGGTGCTCATGTTTTTCTTATCCTTTTCATATTGATATGTATTTCTGAAGATTTTGTATTTCTTATCCGAAGATTGTTTTTTTGTATTTTCTTTGTTCATATTGATGTATGTTGGGTGCTGTATTTTTGTTCCTTAGATCTCGATTTATTTTGCGCTGCTGGAAACCTAAGGTTTTCTGCAGCCTTTTTTGGGCATCAGAAACAAATTCCGAATTCGGAACTATTTATTACCTCGATAGAAGGCGGTTCTTTGGAGTGACTTTGATCAAAATGTACCTTCATAGTGACTTCTAATGTCCGATAAAATAGCATTTAATAGGTCATCCTCCACTAGTGTAACAATCCATAACTATATACTAGATTAGGTACATGAGTTGAACATTTTGTTTGCTGGTATGAAGTTGTTGGAATATCATTATTTAATCCCTCTTTGGGTGAACAAGGTTCTCTGCACAATATCGTGGAGTATTGGAAGGGTGTTGTTTTTCCTAGAAGAATTAGTTTCTATTGGTAGACATATCTCCCACTCATCAATTCATCCGACGAATAACTATCTACTAGTTTAAGTACATGAAATTCAACTAAATCAAGTCTTTCAAATTAGTTCTAGTCAAGGTATCTTATACCAACTTTTAGTAACATTAGTGTAAAAAATCAACGTACTTTCAATTTACATTATATTTGCTTTGTCTACTTTAATATATTAATCATTGCTACGTATTTTCCATTCTGTCTCACAGTTTCTATAATAGTTAGAAACAACTTGCATGTGTTGGTCATTGAATCTGGACATGAAGTGCTTTTATGAATATATTGCATTTACTGATAGCCATATTTTATGACAACGTTTCTGAGTGCGGATATTGTCATTGCAATTGCAATGTCAGCAATTAGAATGTTGATAAATATTCTGTTGTCGGAACCAATTAGAGCAATCCATTATAAGAGAACATCAACTATTCCGGCCCGATGACAACGCCCACAAATTTTGAGAACATATATATACGACACTGGAAGTATGTTTCACACACGGAAATATCCCTTGCTTACAATCTCGGAACAAACTACGACGGTTAAAAACTAAGCTGCCACGATGCTTGGTGCCAAATTATTGTTAACGGCAGTTATGGCACTACCATGCAACAATGAGGCTGGCTCCGCAGCGGTGCCTGGGACGGTGGTTCTTAACCGCTGCCCTATTAGACGTTTCACTGCCGGAAATTTGCCTGTCCTACATTATTGAAATGAAAATTTAATTACAAGAGCCTTTTCTTGCATGTACGTGTTAACATGTATGTATAAGTATGCATTCTTCCTAAACAAAATGTGAGATCAATTCCTCTACCATTAGGCATGGCAACAGACTACAGAGGAGTAACCTGAAGGTGTAACAAAAACTCAAGTTCAAACAAAGAAAATTGCCCAAAACTTTGTCTATTTGTATCTCTCTCTTAAGAAGGTGCCTCTTTGCCAGTATCTTTACTTTCTTGGGAGCGAGTACTTGAAGGAGATTCCTCCTCAGGCTCAGCAGCCTCCTCTTCCTCCTCCTCCTCGAGAATGGTTTCGACCGAGCCTGTCTCAGACTCGCCAGCCGCCTTCTGCAGGCTCCAGTACATGATGCTTGCTGTCAATGTTAGAATCATTTTCTGGTTCACCTGCAAAGAGAGGACGACGATAAAGGATATGACTTAGGCTCTATGCTTTCCAATTTAACTGCAATTCAGTTCAGTTCAGTGTTAATAGCAATAAATTGAACTAATTCAGTTTAGTTCAGTTCAAATCACTTATGTTTCGCGTGAGTCCAATCTCTGTAGAACAGAACTGATGAATTTGCTGGAGTAGACACCTTAAGTACCACTAACATTCAGAAAATGACCGAAGTATGGCGAAACAATGACAGAATCAAATGTAGGAGAAAATCCACATCTCCAATTCTCATGAGAGAACTTATGATGCTGCAAAAGATGAGAAAGATTACCTCAATTATGTCCTCGGGCAACAAAAAGATAGAGCAGCCAAGCTTTCGAGCTACGCTTATAATATAAGTTGAATTTAGTTTCTTGTCCTCATCTGCATTTGCAAGAACAATAGAGAATATGAATAAACCCCCTTGGACATTTTCTGTTGCAGCCATAGCTGTTCAAAACAAGATGATGACATGGTTAAAACATCAAATACCACATGTTTCAAGACCATATACCAGTTTCTCCTTTGGTTACAAGGCTCCAGTTGACGACTCTTGGCTCTACGGCGCTAAGAAGTTCTAGGAAGAATTTCCCATTAGCTAATTTTCTATCCTGCAAGAATGACAGAAAGTTGAAACTTGTTATCCTGTGCATAGCCAGAGCACAAAAGAAAAGGTCTGTTCCCAAACTGATTACCTTGAAACTATCCATTTGAGATTTTCGGCCTCCTTGTTTTACTTTCTTGTTGGCCCAGTCTAATATGTCAGCATCTGTTATTTCTTTCCCTTGGGAGAAAGACCGTAGATTTTGCAGCAGTTGAAGCATGGTGAATCTCATCAACTGCCAGAGATACGCTGAAGTTCGAATTTATATTAGTATCATAAAAAACAGCAAATGATCACCTGGCATTGATATGAAACAAGCTCATGTGTAAACTTGAAGTTACCTAGTATTAGCTTCTTATTTCCTTGAACAATGTCCTCTCCCGCTATATTCACAAGTGAAAACTCCAATTGCTTCCCTATTCTAATAACTTGATTGCAATTCTCAACCTTTCTGAAAGGCATCTTGATAGGCGGCTTTGTTGCTTGTTTCCAATTGACTGATCCAGGGGAAACTTTGTCAAGAACTTCCAAAATAGCCCATCTGCATCCACGATGGAGCACGTGTCAGGAAGACATCCGGACAGCACGAATACTTCTAAAAACAGACCTATTTCTCACCCTGATCGGACATCCTCGAAAAGATTATTAACATATGTATCAACCCCAAGGCTGTTAATCCATAACCGGAAACATCTTTCTTCTCGAGAAGTTTGAGCATCATCTGTCATCATTTCGGCAAAAGAGAGTTTTTTGGTGTCAGCTGTTAATCCATTCCTGCATCACAAAAATAACATGTATCTCCCCATTACAAGATTTTTCGTATCAACACAAACAATTCCTTGGAAAGATATAACCATGAGGTAGAGATCATCCAGTGAATATCAATGGAATAAAATTTGAACACGTAGGTGGACCTTTGTTGAAATATTTGTGCAACAAATGCAAGATTCAGATTTGACGAGCCCTCGACGATATCCTTTGGAGAAACGTATCTCTTGCAGTTCAATTTTTCTGCTTGCTCAATAATCAAATTAGCTCTTTCAGTAGGATCCTTTGTTTCCAGTGTAGTAGTTGTTCCGAGTTCCGGTGCTAGAGAGTTAAGCAAGTGAGCATAAGCCTCTCCATCCTGAAAATGAGTGATGTCCCAGTCATTTTAAACAAGAATATATCTGATTACAAAAATCGCTTTCTTGAAGGTTAGTCCAAATGGAATTCAATGCAATACCACATTAGCTCCTGCAACATGTTTAAGATGACAATTAGTATATGCACATACATATGATCCTATAGGTTGGTTGAAAGGAGAAGATTCATGAAGCAAGATCCATCGATCGTGTACTGGTACTGATGTAGGATATATTTAACTTGCTGTTCTTTCTTCTAGCTTCATATGACTTCAGGAATAATTCGAGGAAAATCGAGACATGCCTACAAATCCATGGTTATCTCTTCTATAATGATTCAGTATCAACGATATTATAACAATTGAGCAATCATGAAGATCAGCAGAAATAGAAAGTCCATAAAATGAGACAGTAACTTCAGAACTCGTCATCACAATGTCGCTGTTGCATACTTTTCTCAATAACCACTAAATTGCTGCAGGCAATAGATAATCATCGAAGTTTCTGTTGAATGTGAGAAATGATTGAATAGTTTCATGACCAGTTTTCATTGGTATAGTTTTTAGTAATTATTACTGTGACTAATGTTTCCAACACTTTCCTCAATGGAAGGAATTCATGAACTGAAATCCAAACTTATAGCTGATTCCAACGGCATACAACAACAACTAAGCCTTTATCCAGCCACAGAGATGTGGTTAAGAAAAAAAGGTTTCAAAAAACAACAAAAACTGGTTCTGGTATAGTAGGAAAGTAACTTTTTGAATCAAGAGGAGATACGTATGTTTTCTAACCTTAAGATCTGATGAAAAGTTGGTGACTTGCTTTTCGTATCCAGCTTTCTTAAGATGAAAATTCATCCATTTGAGTAAAAGCTTTTCGGGGCCTAAACCCATGAGCTCTTCCACCTCCTGCAAGAGTTCAAGTACTTATTTACTCTACAATGTACTGAAAAATGGATGAATAATCAGTGTGCACATCGATATGTACCAAGAAAACAGGAATCAACTAACTAACTGCAACCTTACTGTCTTCCACCAATTCGATGAGTTGTGGAGTTTTCTTCAAGTTGAGATCAGCTAAAAGTTGTATCTGGTTTCCGGAAAAAATATCAATCGTCAACAAATATTACAATGCATCACGAATAAATTTCTATGGATGATCTGAAACAGCGGCGTACCTTAATTATTTGAGAAATCAGACCAACAACTAAATGCGGCTGCACAAACAAGAAAATACGAAAGAAAAATTAGTTCGTTTAAATTTTCATCTTGCATTAAGTACAAACGACAACTGGTATTATGTTTACTTACTCTTCCTTCAACTAAGTCCTGTGTACCTATGTTCACCACAGTACACCCGATAGCCTTGGCAGAATTAAGACACAGTGTGTGGTTCTCATTTCTCTCCCATGGATTCATAACCTTCTTTGTGTTGATAGCTCGCTCGTCAATAGTTCCAGGGACAGCAACATTAATAAGCTTACTGCACAAATTAATAAACCAAACTAAAGAAACTTCACGAAACACAGTGAAATGAACTAATCTCTCCATTCCACATGAATAGTCTTGTTCCCGTCACAAAAATAGGCACGGAAACAAGACTCTTCTTATAGAATGTTGAGAGTAGCAATACATGGTAGTTTGTAGAGCAGTACCACAACAGAACACCGTCCTTCGCAAGATCAAAGATGGCATTTGTAGATGGATCGATTGGAAGATACTGCTTTAAGAATTTGTCCTCACCAAGAAAGCTATTGATGTGGGATACGTAAGAATTCTTCTCCGACTCACTAATGGTGTGTCGGAGGGTGGTTGTCGAGGACTTGAGGAACGATGTATTAGTTTTCAGAACCTTTCTGTTACCACCCATTTTAGCCGTGGCTCGAGCTTGTAAGTTCAAATAAGCCTAGACATTGGAATGGAAAATCAATAGATTGTTAACTCACTCTGAAACTATACAGTGAATCAACAAACTCAAACATGAAGCATGAAGAAAAAAAAATGTGTAGGGTTTACTCAGACATAATCCTTCGAAGCTACTTACTTTAAGAAATGATTCCAACTCGATTTCTTCATTCATGTCAGAAGGTGATTCTAACAGAATATTCTTAATGTCCTCTTCGGATAAAGTTCCATTGAAGGGCTTCATTGTGGCCAAGGTCGGCGGCAAGTCTGCAAGAGTGACCTTCCCAGACTTGTTCTTGGAAGAGACAAACTGTACACAACGACATTGTATCAACATACATTTTCCAAAGCAAAACCATAAGTAATCAGAATACCAACAAATCAACTAGAACAGAGGATTCGATCGATCATACTTTTGATTTAAGTCCAAGGAGCTGCACTTGAGTGAATTGGCTCTGAAGCCATGGATCGGAAACCACAACTCCATCGAAACCAGACATTTCTCTCGGTTATATTCGTACAAATTAAACAACAATTATGCCAAATGCCAACCCGAATTTCATATCCGTTCGATCAAACGAGACCCTAATTCATCACCGATTCCATTATCAACGGAATGTACTGCATCAGAAAATCAAAAACTCAACATTTTACGATTCAACAATACAATCTGTGACGTAACAATTTCGTTACTAATCCATGCAATTATCCAATAAAATCAAGAGAAATCTTCAAAAATTGCACTGCATGCAGGAAAACGCAAATCATGTGATCCGCCGCTGGGATATTGCATTGGAGTGGAAATACACAGCAAAAACTAAATCGCTGGGAGAAAGGCTGTTTACCTCGAGAATCCAGAAAATCATCTGGGGAGATTTTAATTTTTATTAATTATGTATTTTCAATTGGCTGTTTGTTCTTATGGTGCAGAAGATCTCAGCTCTGTCTGCTATGGACGAAAAGAAGGGGGAAATGAAGATGACAGGAAAAAGTCAAAAAACGGTTTGTTTCGCATCAGGACCCGCGAATACCATGGGGGGATGAGGAAGGCCTCTTTGTTTGACACACAAGTTGTTTTGCTAATACCCCGTTAGTTTTGTATAAACATATACTACTAGTCTACTAGTATATTGTATATCTTCACTCAACAATTCTATTTGCACTACCATTATTTTAGGGCGAATGACTTGGGAGACCCCTGAACTTCCTCCATCGTTCGCTTTTAACCTCATATCTTTTTAAACATTTTTGCCTACTCCACTAATAGAATTACTGAGTCGTTGCCCTTCCGTCCGGTCAAAGCGTCAAGTCTTAGCCAAAACATCAATTTTAAGGGCAAAATAGTCATTTCTCATTTTCCCTTTTTTCCATTTGTGTCTTCCTTTTCTTTCCATTTTTCTCTGACCCCTTCCCCTTTCCATCTCCACCGCCAACTCCATTCTAGCATCACCTTTGCGTTGGCTTCCAGCTCCCCGCCGCCGTTCAGGGGCCTCCACGTTACCTTTCTTCTCTTAATCCCATCAAAAACACAAAACCGTAGGGAAAACAATCCCAAACACATTCCCATAATACAATGGGTTGTGTTAAGCTTTTCAAAGACGAGTACAAGGAAGACGATAATTACCCCAACCATGTTGTCTCTCTCACTTCCAGCACCTATGGCGTTCTCAATCTCGAAAAGTGTCAATAGCAGCCGTCGTCGCCGCCGGAATCCGTTAAATACTGGGTTATTGATTCCAAGAAGGTGTCCTTGTCGTGGAATGAGCCGCCAGAGGAAACCATGGCCTAATAGATGATGCAAGATCTTGAGGAGGAAGCGCCCAAGTTTCTGGTTCCAGATAAAAGAAGCCCAAAATCGCTTGTTTTCCTGTACGGATTTGGGAGGTTGCCGCTAAGAGCCCTTTGAAGTTCTTGAATAAAATGGTTTCTCCGAAGAAATCGAGGATATTTAGAGGGAAGGAGAACAATGCTCGATCTGAATGCATCCCAAAAATGGTAACGAAAGCATTTAACATTACAGCGGGGAAGAGAAGGACAGCGACAGAGGTGGCACTAGAATGGAGCTCGTCCGTGGAGATGGAAAGGGGAAGGGGGAAGGGGGAAGGGGTTAGAGAAAAGGAAAATGAAATAAGGAAAAATGAAAAGGGAGAAAAGAAAAAGGGGAAAAATACTATTTTGCTCTTCAAATTGACGTTCTAACTAATACTTGACGCGTTGACTGGGCAGAAGAGCAATGATTCAGCAGTTTTGTTAGTTGAGGGGGCCAAAAGTGTTCAAAAATATATAAGGGGTCAAATGTAAACGATGGAGCGAGTTCAGGGGCCTCCCAAGTCGTTCACCCTTTTTTATTTACACTACCTTTTTACATTTACTGAAATGAATCCATTTTAATTATTGATAAAATTGTCAATGAAACCATCTTATAGTAAGATTATATAGACTAATATATAATGACAAACTCTTGTATAATACAGTTTCATAGCGAGATCGGAGTTTAAAGTGTAATTTGTTGGAGTTTTGGTTGGATGTGGAATAAAAATAACTTTTATTTTGGGTCTTATTTAAAATGCTAATAGAAGATCAGGGATTAAATTGCAATAGAATAGAATTTTCATCTTCTCCGGCGAGAATCTGTTCTCTGATCAAATTCGTGATTTTTCAATCAAATTCCCAACAGCTTTTGCACATCGCTTTTCTGCCATTCTTGCCTCTATGAACCTCTTTTTTCACCACCATTGTCTGCCTCATTCCTTCGGACATATAAACAGACCCACTGCCTTCATTAGACATCTTCTTCCCCTAGCTATGGTACAAAGAATACTTTTGAGCTAGTCTCATGCTAGTTCTTCCTCGCGCTCACATTAGTGGGCCTCCGAGATGATGTCATGACAACATTATCCACATCACTTCCACATTCGCTCATCGACCGATTCTGCCCAAAAAACACAAAAAAATACTCATAAGAAGATAACAACAAAAAACATCAAGAATAGATACGCCGAGCATCGATGACCTCAAGCCATCTCACAAATAATGGGGCTGGCACCCCATCCCACTAGAGTAAATGCTCCAAAAAAACTCTGGGCATCACATAATTGGTGATGTGTCTCCCTTATACAATGGATAGCCATGACATCCTAAACAAAAGTAGGAAAATTATAAAACACATAGACCATTACTCCCACAAGAATAATGTCTAATACACTTACTAAAAGCTACTTCTCCAAAATACTATCTCACAACCGGCATAAACGCTCTAATAACACCTCTTTTATAGGTACAACCTGGTATTGGCCAAGTAAAGTTTCATTATTAAAACACTTGGAACGAAGCATTCACACATTCTCCAATATCTAACAAACCAACCATTCAGTCTTGAGAAGCAGAATGTCGTATTATTCTTACAATTAAGAATTTAAACATACCTTCCCCACTTGGCATTCTTATCAACTGCCTAAACCCATTTCCCCTTAGTCTACATACCAGGTTTACCAGCCCATATTGACAGCAATCCAAAGTATAACACATATATACACCCCAATGGGTACACCTAGGGATGATCATAGGTTGGCTCCAATAAGACCCAGACCCGATGCTAAAAAAATTTAGTTAGACTCAA
>JAUOBV010000011.1:6887042-6902015 GCA_032360425.1 Rubia occidens
CCATATTGTGAGCTATATATCTTCTTTTCACAAAAACACTTTGATTGTTGCTTATAATATGAGGTTGTTCCACTTACAACATATAAAAAAGATAAAATATTACAATCACAGAAGGATTAAAAAATAGTGTAAGATTTTGTAAAGATTGGGGTAACAGGTGCAGCCAAAGACACGGAGATAGTCATATGTAAGTTCTTTTAGAAATAATGCAAAAGCGGGAGAGAAAAAGGCAAGGACTTTGGTGGGTAGGATGTTGTAAAGGTGGGCAGCACTATGGAGAGCTTTCACCTAGAAAGTTGGTGGAAGGGACACGTGATATAGTAGGGCTAGGATGATTTCATTTAGACAACGAATCATGCTCTTAGCTTTACCATTTTGTGATGAAGTTTGTGGGGCTGAATAGCGGAAGGCTAAGCCGTGTTTCATGGAAAAGTTCGTAGAAAGAGGAGTTATCAAATTCGCGAACAAGATCACATTAAAATGATTTAATTTTGTGCTGAAATTAAGTTTGAACATAGGCATGGAATTGAAAACACCTCAGAGTTAAATTTTACAGGATAAACCCACATTTATTGAGTAAAATTATCAATGGAGACCAAGTAATATCTGTAATTAGTTTTACTCAAAATAGGTGACGTCCATAAATCACTATGAATAATATCAAATGGAGCAATGGTAGTAGAGGTGGTGTCAAAAAACTGAAGTCGTTTATGTTTACTGATCTGACAAGAATTACATAAAAGTAAGCTTGGCTATTTATTAAAAGAAATACATGACTGAGACTGGAGATGGTGAAGGACATGGGCACCAGGGTGGTCAAGGAATGAGTGCCAAATATCTGGGGCAACAGTGACAAATGACTGAGCAGGCGCGGTAGTTGAAATGGACGACGGATTAGGAGACACGGTATATGCTTGCCTGCACTAATGCTTCTCAAAATAGTCTCCCATTCTTAGGATCCTTCATAGAGAAATTAAATGGGTCAAACTCAACTGTCACGTTATTATCTTTTGTAAACTGACGAGCAGAGATAAGGTTTCTGATAATGTGTGGAGTGTGCAGTACATTGGTAAGGTATAAGGTACGGCCAGGAGTGGTTAATCTGGGCATACTAGAACCATAAACTGGAATATTATTGCCATTACCAACAAGACTAGAACGAATATTACTCGTATGTAAAGGAGAAATCATAGTACCTACATCTGAGGTTAGGTGGGACGATGCGCCAGCATCCATGAACCACTTCGGGTCGCTGTTGGGCTGGATGGCCAAGGCTTGGAATGCCTGGCCGAGATCCGTCGGCTGAGGAGGATCCGCATTGGCTAAGTGCACTTAGCTCTAGCCGTAGTCGCAAGTCGAAGCTGGTGAAAGTGGCTGGCCAAGGCCTCTCGTTGAAGGTCCCCGCGTCGGAGTGGGATACCAGGGCTGCTAGGAGCGTGCATAACCCAGAGCAGCGGGGTACGACGCTGGTGAAGGGCCCCACTGCGACACCCAAGGTGGGAGTGGCATCCATTGAGAGACGGCATCCACTGAGCAACACCCAAGGCGGGAGCGGCATCCATTGAGGGTCGCGACCTCTTCCGCGGTAGGGCTTGTGTTGATTGGAGCCGCGGGAGGCGTACGGTGGCGTAGGAGATGCATCCGGCAGGAGTTCAAGGGCCCGTGGTGGCGGCACCACTATAGCTTCCACGGGTTCATCTTAGCCAATGCGGCGGTGCTGCTCCAATTTGAGCACGCTACGACCAGTCTCAAATTCACTTGGTAAGCCTCGTACAAGTTGAAGCACTAAACGTTGGTCGTTGACAACAGCGTCGACATCCTTCAATTAGACAACAAGTTCACACAGGCCTTGACAGTGTACCTCAAGAGACGACATAGATTCAAGTGTCAGATTGTTGAACTCCTACTTCAGGGATGCAGTGTGAGCGCCTATATTGTTTGTGAAGATGTTCTTCACACGAGTCCACACAGCGTGTGCAATGGATTCATCCTCAAGAACCTGAGAAAGGAGGTCATCACTCAATGTTCCCTATGTCCATTGAGGAATGTGGGTGTCAATCTCACACAGGCGTCAAAGCTGTACCATTTTCGGCAGGAGGCGGCGTAGTGTCGATGTGCGCAAGAACTTTGTAACCCTCGGCATGAAGCTTGAACAGACGTACGTGACCTTGATACCATCCAAAATCCGGACTTTGTGCTGGATATTGGAGACAGTGAAGACGGGATGGAGAGAGGATTTCTATCGCGTAGCGTTACTGCTGAGCTGGGATGTGGACGACGCAGATCTGGTGTCGGATGCTCCAATGTTGCGTGGCGCGGCCATCGTGACGGCGGTGGCAAGGGCAATCGGCTGGGCAATCGGCTGGACAATCGGCGACGACAACGGTGAAGTTGTCGTAGCAACAATATAAGGAAATAAATTTAGTGTTTAGCGATCTATGGTTGTCGTAACTCTGATACCATGTAAAATTGCGTGATCCCGTAATGAGTGATTGATTATCATTCAGTATAAATAACTTTTACAAAAGAGTTATATCATATCTAGTAACTATGTATGATAAGTGGTTTTCATATTTTGTTTCTGTACTATTGCTTCAAAACCTTTAAATTTCAATGTCGGCAAAACCCATCAAAACTTAGATTCTTTGAAGTCTACATGTACAGTTGTGCATGATCAGCAATAAAATGACCTCCTCAGTGCACATACTTCACAGAACCACCACCGCCTCCCACAGGACTAACCCTTAATAGTCGGAATACTTCTGCCATCGGTTGGAGGAGATAACGGTTAGATTTTGTGGGATTTTGTTGCCATGAAAACTGATCGCATGCACAGAGAAAAACCCTCACAATTGATCCGTATGTTCAGCCGTCGGGTTTCAAGCTATTTCTCCATCACATGGGATCCATAAAACACCTCAATTTCCAGCCGCTGAAAACTAAGCAAAAAGAAAACAGAGGTCATCAACATGTCTATAAAATAGAATTTAAACTACGAAAAGAAATTTTGACTTGTTATTCAAATACCATTCCTCCTAAAATAGTGCCATTTGACATGAATTAACCAAGAAACAGCATCGAAACATTTCTGTTTCTTTCTTCCTCGGTTTTGTCGCTCCCTCTGGAAGAGATTCAGTTTTCTTTTTTTCTGAGAAGATGGGGGGCTACAGGGGTGATGAGGATTATGATTACCTCTATAAGGTTGTTCTCATCGGAGACTCCGGTGTCGGAAAATCAAACCTTTTATCTCGTTTCACAAAAAATGAGTTTAGTCAAGAATCTAAGTCTACAATTGGCGTTGAATTTGCCACCCGCAGTATTCAGGTTGATGACAAGATCGTTAAGGCCCAGATTTGGGACACTGCCGGCCAAGAAAGGTACCTTCCGTCTGTTTCTTTTTTTCTTTTTTGATGATGATCTTTGTGAGAATACATGGCTTTTTTGGTTGGATTTTTCTTGTGATTATTGTGCCGTTATAAGGGATCGAGAATGTTTGTTATGATCTTAATATATTCTACCCTAATTCTTTCATTAATCTTGGAATATGGTGCAATATTTTATGGAGAATCATAAATTAGGTGAGGTCGATCATATCCGAAATTGTAACATGATAATTGTTGTTATTCTTGTCTGTTTCAGCCAAGTCTGCATATTTTTTTGTTAAATTTCTCAGCACGATCATAAATTTCAATCATTATAGAGACATCAATGTCATGATATTCCCTATATCATGTATTTTTTAAATATCAAATCTTATCACTGGACCAAACTAACCAACGTCTCAACCACTGGGGTACACCCGTGGGTGTATATCAAATCTTATCACACCATTAGTAAATGTAACTAAAGTAATTAGTGTTCAAACATGACATGGAAAAATTGACAAAAAAACGTATAGAGTTGGATGGGACGGATGAATTACTTTGTTTCAAAATGTTTGGTAGGGAAGCATTGGTCACGTTTGAACTCATCAACTTTTTCACATTTAAATTAGACGTAGGTAGAGACTTGTAACTCCGTAGTTGGTAATTTTTGAATGATGATCTTCACCTTTGATCAAATCTAAAAAAATGAATCTGAAATCTTCATCTGTGTGTGATTCAGGTACCGCGCAATCACAAGCGCTTATTACAGGGGAGCAGTAGGGGCTTTAGTTGTGTACGACGTTACTCGTCACGTGACATTCGAAAACGTGGAGAGATGGCTCAAGGAGCTCCGGGATCATACAGACGCTAACATAGTGATCATGCTTGTCGGAAACAAGGCCGACCTGCGCCACCTACGGGCAGTCCCGACCGGAGACGCAACCGCTTTTGCAGAAAGAGAGAACACCTTCTTCATGGAAACCTCAGCTCTTGAGGCACTGAATGTTGAGAATGCCTTCACACAAGTGCTCACTCAGATCTACCGTGTCGGAAGCAAAAAGCCTCTGGACATCGGGGATGATCCCGCGACTTTGCCCCGAGGACAGACCATCAATATTGGATCGAGAGATGATGTATCGGCTGTCAAGAAAGGCGGCTGCTGCTCTGGTTAAGACAATGTTGTGTAAGTATCAACGTAGCTCTTCTTATCTGATACCTGATACAGATAAGAAGAGCTACGTTGATACTTACTGATAGACCAAACTTTGTACCATGTCTAAAATGCAATGGTAATTAGGGTTAATCATGCTTCATATATGCAAGTATACTACATGAAGTCAATCAGGAAAGGTAGCTAGGGTTTTTATAATCACAGGCGCTTGTAATTCAAGATTCAAACTAAGTATGTAGATGTTGCAGATTGTTTCATTCCCTAGAGAGTACATTCCCTTCATCATTTCAAAGACTTGAGTTTATTAGTAGTTTGCGACTTAAATTCCCCAATAACATGTACAGAAAGCATATTTATACAATTGCGTAAGTGCAGATATCACAGCATTAACAAATTTGTATATTCTGACTGTTTTCCACTTCCTAGCAAACAAATGTTACCTAAGAGTCCGTCGAGCAGTATAGTCGTGCTAATTCAACTCCACGCACACCACTACGTGTTAGCTAGAGTATCTCTTCCATCATGGCCGGATCAAGCTGACAGTTGGAATCCCAATGGAGGCAGAAAAATGAGCCAAAATTTTAAATATTTTATATGAGACAGTAGGCTATATCATTGTTTTTCACATACAGCCATGGAAAGCACTCGGGAAATTTCTAATTCACATTTCGAGTCACGTAACCCTTCTACTAAGACAGAGATAGTGTTTTTGTTGGGCGAACACCCTTTCTCAAGCATCTCTCCTAGAACTCTAATTCCTTCCTTTGCTTTACCAACTTTACAAAACCCCTTAATCAACATGCTATAAGTAAACGAATTTGGACTTACCTTCTTCTCCACCATGTCATCCCACAACCTCCCAGCTTCAGAAAGTTCCCCGCTTTCACACAGTCCAGCAATAAGTGTATTGTATGTCAACTGACTAGGAGTCTGTCCTTTGTCAAGCTCATCGAACAGCTTTCTCGCTTGTAATATCTTTCCCTCCTTACACAGCCAATGTATAAGTGTGCTCACAATAGCGTTATCCGGAGTAACATTCTTAACCATCAATTTCTTCCATAACGTGCATGCCTCGTCAACTTTCCCTTCTTCACATAAAACATCAATCACCTTACAACAAAGAGTCGAACATGGTACATGTCTCTTATCAAGCATATCATTGAGCAAATTTACAGCCTCTCCCGATCTCTTTTCTCTACAAAGAGCCTCAATCATCACTCCATAGGTAACATCATTCGGCTCGACTCCATTGTACTCCATATCATCCATCAACTTGACTGCATCGACCAACTGCCCATTCCTACAAAATCCATCTAACAAAATGGTATAGCAAGTCACGTCAGGCACCCAGCCATGGTCGCGAATCTCACTGAACACTTTCTTGGCAGCTTCCATATCACCCCTGGTCACGTACCCTCCCAAAACAGTAGTATAACTCACCATATTCGGAACAACTCCCATTACCGGCATTTCAGCTAATATCCTAATGGCCCCACTAACATCATTCTTCTTACACAATGCCTTGATCAGAACGTTACATGTAATCACATTAGGTATAATATCAAACCTTTCTCTACAACTCTTAAACAAACCATAAATCAAATCATAAAAGTTATTCAAAACCAAAGCATTCAGCAGAGTGTTAAATGACCTTGCTGACCTTCGCACTCCCGAAAACTCGTGCATTTTCAAGAACACTTTGATTGCCTCCCTAGGCTTGCTGGCAATGCCGTAATTCCTGATCACCGCGCTGAACAGCTTCTCAGAGCAGACAATCCCCGACGCCTTCAGCTCATCGAGCAAGGCCTCCATCTCTCGAAAGGCGCGGGCGCGGGACAGCTTAAGGATGATGAAGTGGTAGGTCTGGTAATTATGAGTGAAATTGAGGTGGAATTTGGCGGCGTGGTGGAAGATTCGGAGGGCGAGACTGAGGTCTTGCTGGCGGGAGAGGAGTGAGATTAACCGCTTGTGGGACAGGTTTGTGGGCCAGGGTTGGATCGGTGGGGTCACGGTGTAGGACCGGAGGAGCTGCGACTTGGAGCTGATGGTGGCGAGGTGGGGGAACGACGGGTGAGATTTCAACCGCTCGTCGGGATCTGCATCGGAATCGGAACTGGAAATTTTGGTGTTTGCGGCGGAATGGAGGTGGTAACATGGGGTGATGGAATGGGCTACGCCGCCGCGAGATAGGCGGAGGAATCGCCGGCAGAGGAACATGGCGGCGGCGAATGATTAGGTTTGGGCTTTGGGAAATTGCCCATTTTTTTTATCATAACCCGTTTTACTCACGGTTTCCAGCCATATCTGATACTCCTTCTACCTCAGCCAAATCTGCATGGAATCTTTTTCCAGTCAAAGTAATCAAACTTTGATCAGATATTTGAATACATATATGAAAAACAATTTTATCGTATGAGATATGGTTGGATTCTTCGTAGCATGTAGTTTCCAAATATCAAATTTTTATGTGTCGTTATTGTCCGTAGTTGCACATATTTACAGTTAAACATGTCTGTTGAAAACCGTGAAAAAGATTTTTTGCAAATTTTTCTGGGATAGAGGGAGTAGCTATAATTCGATTTTGAGTTATGGTTGGATTCATCGTAACATGTAGTTTTCAAATATCAAATTTTTATGTATCTTTATTGTCCGTAGCTACACATATTTAAACATGTTTATGCAGACCGTGAAAAAGATAACATGCAAGTTTGGCTGGGATAGAGGGAGTGGCTGTAATTCAATTTTGATACTTTTTTTAGTAGATAGAAGAAAAAAAAGTACTTGATGAGATGAAATTATAAATAAAAGCAGTTTGAATTTTTTATACCACTAGTATTCCACAATTTGAATGGCGTTAATTTATCATTTTAAAATTAAAATTTTATTTTTACATTATATATTTTCTTCATCTGTTAATGTGAACAACAAAGTTCCATAGTTTAAAATTTTAAAAGACGAACCTTCATAATTTAAAATTCTAACATGGATGTTGATCAACTTTATTATTGAGTGATTTTTTTTTAAACTCACAAAATCAATAAATTATCACATAAAAAATTATTTATAATTATTTATAATATAAAATGTTAGTATGTATAGCTATCAAACGTAACAACTCTAAAAAATTAAATTGGTACAATATATTAAAATTTTAACAAACTAGTTGTGGTTTGAGGTATTCTCGTGAAAACTGCAATTAGGATGAGGGAGTTGACATGACCAGACCATCGAGCGCCGTCAAATGGACGTGGGGGGGCGAAGTTAGTGATGCTCTTCTAGTAATACTCTTTTATTTCAATGGCATATATGCCTGCTGAACCTTGCTGCTTGAATTGTTCCATGGATGATATTTCCCTCGAGCATCTATGCTTCCAGAGTGCAAGCACATCAACTCTGATTTGCAGCGGAATTACACAAAAAGATTTCTAAATACCAACACCAAAGTGCAAGCTTGTGGTTTCAGAACTTAATACTAGAGCTGGAACATGACGACATGACAATCACAAGTATTGTGCTATTACAACTCTAACATCATAGAAACAAGCACCTGAATGGGGATATTCACGAGTTTCAGCCACAACATTGTGTCATCTACGCCACAAAGATGATGTTTGACCTGGAAAGAACAAAGAGTGATGTTGCAGTTAGCAATGAAAATCGAAACCAAAATGCTCCTACACCATCATATGGCAACACCCTTCACTTTTGACACAACCCTATCTTCAAATCGGACATGCATAGGATAGTGCATATGATCTTATGAAGGATCATGGATTTATGGAGAGTCTCAACACATTTCACTCGATTATACAACGAAGCACGCAGAAGCAATCGCCCTCCAAACGGGCCTACTCATATCCTTGGGGAAAGGTATTCGAGTAGAGCGATTCATGGAAATGCACAAATTGTTATCAATGCAGCCAAGAATCACAATGAAAATCTATCGAATTTTAACCTCATCATTGACGACATAGCTAGCCTTGTTGTTAAGGCTAGAAGACATGAAAACATTGAAACTAACACTCTAGCATAACATGCTAAATATTATGTGAAAACTGGAGACTATTTCACAATGGGATCACATCCTAGATTCTGTAACGCATCTTTGGAATGAATGAAGTCTTTAACATTTTATCTTTAAAAAAATAACAGTGAAAGGGTAATTTATTGAGTATTTAAAACCATATGAAGTACTCCCTCCGTCCCACTTTAAACTTCCTATTTGCTTTTTCAAAATCAAACTTTATAAACTTTAATTCTAAATATAAATTAATATATAAACAATAAACATATCGTTAGATTTGTCTTAACATCTATTTTCTAAATATTAATTTTATATGCGACATTATTATATACAACTAGAAATATTTAAGGTCAAACATGCTCATTGTGAAAAAGCAATTCGAAACTTAATAGTGGGACGGAGGAGTATGTAATTACAAGGTGACATATACTGAGTGTCACTTTTCATGACCCGGTCTTTCAAATACACAACATTATTATACACTAATTTACACAACTTATTCATGCAACCTCTCTGCAGTGCGAACTGCCACACAACAATCTTGCAATCTTCCAATTATTATATTTCACAAAGTGAAAGCATCAACTACAACTGATACACTGTAACAACAGAGCATCTTACGCGTAGTAACTCTCGAGGGAGCTTCTCACCAACCATAGCAACCCCGGGTCATTGCGCTTCAAGACCAAATAAGCATCTGACTTGCCTACTTCGTCGATTATCACATCTTCACAGAAACCAACCAATTGCAACATATCCTTGGCAGCTGTGAACAGGAAATGCAGGGAAAATATCACAAAGGATAAAAATCAAAATACAGACAAATGGTATTCGAAGTGAAAATTCTAAACAATTGATACGCCATTCACATAGGTCGACATGAGTAGAAAAAAGGGTGGCAGCTTTAAAGCCACATTTCCCTGGAAACTAAATTAGCAGGTCCATCAAGCATATAGCATTTGCAAAGCTAGAATAGCTTCTACGAGTCTTTCTTCCATTAGATTGAAGGACGGGTGAAAGACAATGAAGGTGCTTTTATTCTGTAATATGATGCTCTTAAGTAGATTCCACTCGGAAATCACATGTCATACTTGAATAGGTGATCAACCCAATCAGAGTAAAATATCCGTAGTCAAAACAGTCATTTATATAAAGAAACCCAATGAAACCAAATTCAGGGGAAAATAGCAATATTGAGATAATAGTGATGCATTGCATATTCAATCAATTACATCGGATCAAAGTCCCATTACTACAAATTATACACATCGTAATTAAAGTAGGATTGTCCGTACCTTCGTAACGTAGTATATTCCTCTGAATAATAGGATTAGCCTGCATCACCGACTCATTAGTAAACAATGAAAACTGTATGCCTTACAAATTCAGCATAAATAAAGATTTGAGTAGCACAAAATGTGCAATACCTTTCGTATTTTTCTGAACTTCAATTCTGTGGGGTGTTCAATGGCATTCCTGAAAGTAGGCAGAAGACATGTTATCTTTCAACATTAAGAGTTTGTAGCCAAAATACAGTGAATTTGAACAGATATTCACAAGTGAAATAGAGCCCATACCTAATTATCTTCAGTAGGGTCTGCAGCACAACAGCAACATCCAACGGATCAACCTCAGATCTTAGCATATCCATTGCCTTCTGCAACTGACTATAAATAGCTTTTGCAGGGTCTTGAATTCTTTGCAGCTCCAGGTCATCTGGATCAGGCTCATCTGACAGAATGAGTGATGCTCCTTCACTAATTGTTACCCTACTGTGATCAGGTTCATGTTCATTCCCCACAACTATGCTAGCCTGGGAGTCATCTGGATCAGGCTCATGTGACTGACCATTTGTAACTCCACCCATCACCATCCTATTATCAGACTCAAGTGCCTTCTCCGCACCTGCACTAACCTGAGAGTCATCTGGATCAGGCTCATGTGACTGACCATTTGACACCCCGTCCATCACCATCCTATTAACAGACTCAAGTTCCTTCACCACAACTGCACCAACCTGAGAGTCATCTGGATCAGGCTCATTTGACTGATCAATTGACATTTCATCAATCACCATCCTATTAACCTCAGAGTCATCTGGATCAGGTTCTCTATATGGCAGATTCATTGGCTCATGGGGTTTGGTGCCTTCTTGATAAGGAAGCGTTTCTTCAAACATGGCATTGTCGTCCACTGCTTGAGAATCATCTGGATCAGGTTCTTTACAACTAACCCTGTGCTGAATTGGGTTCCTATCGATCTCCATTCTTAAAGGGTCATTGGATGCAAGTAGCGAAGTTTCAAAACCATGTCCTTCAGTTTTTGACTCCTCCAAAGAATCATTCTCCTGCACCATCTGCAATTGAATTGGTTTTAATGAACAACCTGTATCAGTAACCTCAGTATCCAAATCAGAAAGGGAACACACCTGGTCTAGATCTTCACTAGCATCTGTAGCTCTCAAAACATTTGGAGACGTTTCAGCAAAACGACGGTAGGCAGCGGCCACTGAAGATGCACGAGCAGTGGAAAAACCCAATTCCTGGCCTCCTAGTTTATATGATAAACTAACATCGCTGTCAATGCCATACTCCTCTTCATAGTGCATTGCAGGCCCGATTCCATTCAGTGTGTGGCCTTTGGATTTAGTCCAATCCAAGGCAGTGGCTTCTTTATTCAGCTGTCCAAATAGCTATTAATTAGTATACTCTAAAAGAAAGAGGTAAGCCATGCAAGAACTAAATAACAAGCAGCAAGAATATAATGTCAGAAAAGCAGAAGTGCAGAATCTTATTATCTAACAGGAAGCATATGGACTGAATTGATAAGATAATATAAATGTCAATCATGCAGAAAAAACACACAGGAACAGGGATACAGGGCTAATTACCTGGCTGTTCAAAGCAAGGAAGTTTGCATCATGATCAGAGAACACCATGTGTGTCTGGAGCAAAGAATAAAGTGAGTTACAATGCAATATCACACCCCTATACCAGGAAGTTGAATTGTACAAAGCATACACATTTGAGGAGACAGAATTAAGAATTCTAAATGGGCTCAAAAGGTGAAACAAGTGAGAAGATAGAAAACTTACAAGTTCATGCAAAAGAGTCATTTTTATACTTTCATATTTCCTGAAACCCTTGAGGTCATCAGTTCGAAGGCGCAATGAGATTTCCTCTCCTTGATTCTGCACATAGTAAATGAATAAGTAATCCAAACCTAGAAATAGAATACAAGAAAATAAACCCACATTTTCTAGATAGGGGTAAAAGTTTACAAATCAATAATAAGACCGACTACAGACGAACTACTAAGCAGCTCTGTTTATAATATGTAGTTTTTCATTTCTGAATGGAGATACTCCCTCCGTTTTTCTAAAGCTTCACCTTTTGTTTCAGCTACTACTTAATACACATATTAATATCTCTAATAGTGTACACATAAAAACTATAATTTGATATCCAAAAAATAAACATTACGACAAATCCAATTAGATTCCACATGATTATATTATTATCATATATACATACTCCCTCCGTCCCAAAATAAACTTCTCACTTTCCTTTTTGGAACGTCCCACTATAAACTTCCTAATTCTAAACTTTCTACATTTAGACATAAATATGTGGTCATAAATCTTCCTTTCATTTAATTTATGTAGGCCCACTCTCATCACCCATTAAAAAGATGCCACATAGACTTGTCTTAAAGTTTGTACAAAAAGCAATTCGGAACTTTAAGACGGAGGGAGTATATGTGTGTGTGTGTGTGTGTGTGGTCAAATCTACCTAAATGTTTTTAACAAAAGTCATAGAGTGAAACTATATAAGGGACAGAGGGATTACTAATTTCCTGTCCTAGTTCATTAAAGGAATATGCGTATGCACAAACGGAAACGGTAACATGTCCTGCAAACAATCCACAGATTCTGCCTTAGTTCTAGCATGCTTCATAATTTTTGGACATGGTGCTCTTAATCCTATGATCTGCCTCTCCATATTGGACAAAAGTGATCGAGGCAGTTAGACAAAATATCGTACGTGCCCCTAATGTTAACTAGACACTTCCCGTTTATTATTCATCACTGAAAGGAACCAGGAAAGATATCCCAGGCATGCAATGAATGTAGTGGCTAGGGAATATTAACTACTTTAATGCATTATCTCCACTTCTTGTAATTAACTGGCTTCCTAATGAATCTCAAGGAAGATGAGCAGGTAACTAATTACTCAAATGGTAGCTACAGGCACTTAGAGAAATTCTAAAACAGGTATTCATTTGTGCAAATTCTATTCTTTTAGAAGTTATTCTCACCTTATTAAAACCAAGTATGCACTTAGGACTCACACCAACATAACCAACTGGAGCCAACTCCGTCATAATTCCAACTCGCCACCGATGCTGTAAGAGGTCGATCAAAATCAGTAAAGAATAATTTGAATTTTTTTTCTTTCTAAAAAGGTGTTTAAAGCAGAAGATAATCCATGCAAAACATAACCTTGTTCATCACCGCTACAATTCCAGGATCTGCAGCCAGCCTATGCATTATCTTTAGAGCTTCAGAAGCAGGAGGACTCAACTGCAGAAGATCAAAAGAAAAAAGTCAATACCAAAAACTACTCCACTTATTCAGCATTTTAAAATCCTATGCCTTACATAATTACATTCTTCTTGTGAACATAAATACACATTGAGACTAGTGGCATTTGTAGCATCACGTCTTTCTTATAAACAAGAATTTGTAACCAACCAATATAACCATACAAACAAAACCACCATTTACAAATATCATGCAAGAGTTTCTACTAGCAAACCTACCCTTAAGGCTGAACTAAAAAATCATAAGTTCATTGGCAGGTTTAATCTTGACATGATTCGTGAGTAAGAAATGCAAAAGACGATTTAAAAAAGGAAAGGAACCTAAATTACCTCAATTCCTGGTAAACTCAGCGTCCGAAATGCAGAAAAAACATATGTCCCTTGAGGAAGTTGAATAATAGATTTGTGGTTGTAGGAAGCCCTCTGCCTCAATCTCCCTTCTTCTTCATCAAATCCAGCTATCCGGAGGTTTGTTTTGGCACTTTGTAGAACCTGTTCCACTTCATTTTCAGGCACCCCCATCATCCTGATTGATTTTCCCTGATGGAGAATAATTCAATGTCCAAAGGACAAAAGTTAGAACATCCATTACCAAAGATTTTCTGTTAAGCATGTTTGCCAGGGGATAGAGGTCTAAGAGCTAAGATTACTTAACCACATCGACAATATAAAATAACAAAGAAGTAATAATCACTGTAATATAACTCATCGTAAACTTAGTTTTCAAACTAGGACAAAAAAGGAGTTAGACATTAAGCTACAAACCTCAATAGTGGATACAGCTTCCAAGGGAAGATTCGAGTGCTCATCTGAAAAGGGATAGAGCAATTTCGAGCCTTTCTTCTCAGGAACAATTAGCCTCAGCGTATCAATTTGAACATTGGTCAGTTTCTGCAATGTTTCCCCCAAATCTTTGAGCTTAGCACATTCATCCATCACAAGAAGGAAATTCCTCCCCCTCCATACAACAGACAGCTGCTTTCCTGAATGCTCCATGATCTGATACCTGTGCACAAAATATGAACACATCAGTAAACCAACTCTTTCCAAAATGATACCGTTTAACACTATTAAACAACTAAACCTTTAAAAAAACAAAAATCAGAACACAAATACTTCCAATCAAGCTTAGTTATAACATGTATTCGTGTGTTCCTTCAACAAAAAAGGTCCACGACACCGGCAATCTCCTTTGATTAGCACAATCTCTTTTGTAAAACCTCATATAGTTTCTTGATGCCTCAATTCCCTATGCAACGACTCATTTTTTTTCCCAATTCCTTTTTCCGTAGTTTCAAACAGAAAGCAAAGTAAACGATAATTGCATTAAACTTGACGGATGAAAAAAAACGTCGGTTCAGTTTCAAGCTCCAAAAACCACAATAAATCATCATCTCCGTAGCGTGTAGATCAAATTAAAATTAAGAGTCGAGGAGGGTTGTATTATGATTTATACCTGGTTAATTTAGCAGAGTATCGGCGGAATTTCTCTCGGAAATCCCCAGAAGAATCGGAATTGAGAGAATCGGACGAGTTCGTAGATAAAAGAAAACAGTTGTAGTTGGTAAAAATGCAAGAGAAACTTGGTTGAAAAAAAAATAGAAAGTCCGGAAACGTTATTTGTAGTCTGGCGAGTGGCGACTAGAACTGTCAATTTCTGACCCGAATCTCTGACCCGATCGAACTCAACCCGAACCCGATCCTGACCCGCAAAATATTGACCCGAACCCGAACCCGAACCCGAACCCGACCCGAACCCGAACTCAACCCGAACCCGATCCTGACCCGCAAAAATATTGATCCTGATCCCG
>JAUOBV010000011.1:6930399-6941144 GCA_032360425.1 Rubia occidens
TAGGACAAACGAGATTGATTATTGAGATGTGAAGATATTATTGAGATATAATAAGACTGATATATATTCATTTTCCTTTTATTTTTATTATTGTAACCTTCCGCCCTTTATATAACATATAGTTTTG
Organism: Rubia occidens; assembly: GCA_032360425.1. Lineage (NCBI taxonomy): Eukaryota > Viridiplantae > Streptophyta > Magnoliopsida > Gentianales > Rubiaceae > Rubia > Rubia occidens. Next base: position 6,930,527 of record JAUOBV010000011.1, read on the forward strand.
AATCCTTATAATTTGGAGTGGTTGGTGATTATGGAGTAAGCCTTTGCCTTTTCATTTATTTGTACTCTTATTTGAACGAAGTGAAAAAAAATGCACTCTTTGTTGTTTAATAAACCATACTGATCAAAATGTTATGCAATCAAACATTTAGTCGTTACATAAATAATCTAGAAAAGAAGGGGAGGGGGGAAACTCAGAATATGAGAAAATGAGAGGAAGATGAAAAAAAGAAACTATACTGTAAAAAGACAAGAATTAAAGGGGTTTTCCCCCTTCTCCATGGAAAGGAGGAGGAGGGGAATGAGTAGTTCGGCTAGGGTTAGTTTGGAGATTACTGAGAAGAGAGAATGGAGTATATTTTCTAGCACTCACTTTTAACTTCAAATTTTTTTTTTCAATTATCAAAGTTGAAAGGTTAAAGTTAAAAGTCATTTCTCGGCTTCCCACAACTGTTAAAGCTAGTTTCTTGGAAAAATTAGCTGTCAAAACTTCTTTTTTTTGGCTCCACATTTTCTAGTTACCTTATGCAACCAAACATGGAGGGGTTTTGTGTAATTTAACCAATATCCTAGCCAGTAGGAATGCACACTGAGTGTTCCTTTTCCTTCTTTTCGAAAGTGTTCACACTGGCTCTCAATTTCCATAACCAGCATTTATAGCCTCAACAAACTTTGCTTCCTCTACCAGCTCCTCCATAATTTGCATCTACTCCCAAGGACCAGTTCCAACCTCACTGCTATACCTACAAAAATCCTCGTCATCATCAGAATTACCTTAAAAATCCCACACCTCAAAAACATCTGAGCTTTTCTGCTCCACCATCTCCAAAACATGGAGCAGCAGCTAAGGAGCAAAACCATCCCTTCCCTGTTCATCACCGTGATGATGATTGCTTGCGTTACCGATGTCGCTTCGGCGAAGCACAGTAAAGTGCCGGCGATCATAGTGTTCGGGGACTCCTCCGTGGATGCCGGCAACAACAACCAGATTTCGACGCTGCTGAAGAGCAACTTCCAGCCCTACGGCCGGGACTTCTACGGCGGCCGCCCGACGGGCCGGTTCAGCAACGGGAAGGTCTCAACGGACTTTCTGTCGGAGGCGTTCGGGCTCCGACCGTTCGTGCCGGCGTACTTGGATCCGGGGTACAATATGTCGGATTTTGCTCAGGGCGTTTGCTTTGCTTCTGCTGGGACTGGATATGACAATGCCACTTCTTCAGTACTCGTAAGTCTCAAGTTAAATGACACTATTTAGAAACTACATGCTACGATAAATTTAGCAATATCTCATATGATAATTCAATTATGTAGTCAAAGTTTAATAAATTTGATTGAAAAGGGAATTTTATGCAATTTGAGTCGTGATTCTTCAATCCTCTAATTATTTGTTTTCAAGATTGAAAATAATGGATGGGAAAAGTAATATTGAATGTGTGTATTTCATCCGTCCCACAACTACTGACCCTCTAACTTTTTCAAAATCAAATTTAGTAAATTTTGACCATTAATATAAGTTTATATATGTGATAAAAATATTATATTCCCTCCGGTTCTTTAACATTGACACATTTGCTTTTGACACAAGGATTTATGAAGGTAGAATTAGTGGTTGAGAATTCATTGAAATTGTAAAAAGTAAAATGAGTGGATAAAAACAATCTAGAATTTGCCAAAATAATGAAATGTGCCAATATTAAAAAATCATCCCAGAAAGGAAAGTGTGCAAATATTAGAGAACCGGAGGGAGTATGAGATATTGTTAGATTTATCTTAACATCTATTTTCTACATATCAACGTTTTATGCTGAATTGGTGTACATAACAAGAGATATTGATGGTCAAAGATATTATTGGAGACTGTAAAAAAATAAAGGGACCAAAAGTAATGAGATGGACGGAGTATTAAATAGTGTCTGGTTGTGTTGGAATTATTGCAGCATTAAGTAAATCAGGTCTGAACATGAACTGATATTTATTGGCCAGTTTGTTGACCCCAATTGACCAGTTTTCTCCCTCTGATTATCCTATGATTACTTCGTTTTTTCCTCAAGTCACCAAGCAATGAAATAAGCTCGAAAAGTGATGATTGGGTTTACTTAATTACTGATTATCCGATTTTAGATATCAAATAAATAAGCCAGTGAGAATTTTAATGCTTGTTTTGGTTGCTATAATAAAAGGTCTATTCAATCCCACGTGTTGTACAATAGATTAGCATACATGTGGTGTGAACTTCCTCTATTTGTGTCTCTCTTTCATATGGTACAATTTTTCTTTCAAAAAGATAAAAAAAAAGTGATAAAAATAGAATCGGAAGTATAAAAAATAAAATGGATGGATGAATATTGTCTCCTTCCCATGTTAGTAAATATTGTAAAATGGGTGAAAACACATTAAATATTGGGAGTATTAAATATTTACCAACAGGGGAAGGGAATAAAATAAAAAAAATCATTCCGGAAAGTGAAACATTATAGAGAAATGGAGGGAATAGTTTATTTTGAAACTTACATTTCACGTCAGAATTTATCTTGTCAAACATTACCAAACGTTTTTCTATACTACTATGAATTAGATTTTTTTTTTATAAAGGTCCATTTCACGTAATTAAATGACAATACAGTACTCCCTCCATCCCAACTAAATCTGAACAGCATTTTAAAAAGTTAAAATAGCCAAACTTTGATCACATGTTTGAATACATATATGGACAATAATTTTATGGTATGCGATTTGGTTAGATTCGTTGTAACATGCATTTTCTAAATATTAATTTTTTCATGTGTCGTTATTTTTTGTATCTATACATATTTACAATTAAACATATTTATTGGAGATCTTGAAAAATATTTTGTACAACTTTGGCTGGAGGGAGTAATTAAATGACAATATACTGCCTCTCTGTCCTAGTGTTTACCTACCACTTTTTATCAACTTTTTAAAATATAATTAATCATAAATCTCAATTAAAATAGTTTTAACGTGTCTTTTAAAATATTTAATATTATACATCACCATAATCAAAGTTATGAGTGATCAAATATACTTTAAAAATCATGATTAAGCCACATTACAATTTCATATTCCAATTTGTTTCCCATTTAAAAGTACTCGAACCATAAATGCGGTAGTAATCAAGATAAAAAAAAAACACACATTACAATATTTGAAAATTGATGATGTTTCTGCAGAACGTGATACCGTTATGGAAAGAAGTGGAGTACTTCAAAGAGTACCAAAAGAAGCTAACCGCCTACGCCGGAAGCCGGCGGGCGACCAGAATCATCAACCGCGCACTCTACATCATCAGCATGGGAACCAACGATTTCCTCGAAAACTACTACATGGTCCCGGCGCGGCGATCGCAGTTCACCGTCGACCAGTTCCAGGTGTTTCTCCTGGGAATCGCCGAGCAATTAGTCCAAGAACTATACCGGCTGGGTGCCCGGAAAATCGTGCTCACCGCCCTTCCTCCCATGGGCTGCCTGCCCTTGGAACGGACCACCAACTTCATCGGCGGGAGCGGGACCGGGACCGGGACCGGGTGCATCGAGAGCTACAACGTTGTGGCGTTGAGTTTTAACAGGAAGATGGATGCGATGGTGAAGAAGTTGAATGGGGAGCTTGGTGGAGTTAGGCTGGTGTTTTCCAACCCCTATGATGCTTTTCTTCAGGTTATCAAGAACCCTTCCTCTTATGGTAAGTTTGCTATGTACACTCTCTGTTCTTCCGTTTATCTGGATATGATATCATAGATTTAGTTGGTAAGATTTAAGTAAATGAAATGAGTGATAAAATTAAATTTCGAAAGTAAAATAAATAAAAAGAAGTAAAAGAGTGAATGAAATTGGACGAATCTTGTCTAAAATAGAAAATGTGATTATATAAAAGAAACAATCCAAAAATAAAAGTTTATCTTTAAAAAAATCAAATTGTCACTAGTTAGGACGAGAGTTAATAGGGTTTTCATCCCTTTCATATTAAGCTCAGATTTACACAATGTGCTATTACAACATATGATATGAGATTAATTAACACTGAAATCTAGCTAAATATTACAATTCTAATCTAAGCTCTCAGTGTACAAAGAGAGATATACAAAAATAAAAGTTTATTATATACAGATAAACAGAGAGTACTTCATTTACTTTTAGTAGAAGATTTATGTTTTAAAATACATTAATCTTAGGCGGGAGTTTTTTTTTTTTTTTGAAAAATGCTCAGCTACGATTACAATGAGTGGAATTGACATCCAACATAACTAGCATCTAGCAACAACTTACATATTGCAAGGATATCTAAATTACATGTCAACCAGACTGATCATCTATACTAATACAAATCAGAGATCCAATAAAAAAACTGCAATATCGCCCTCGGAGATATTAACTTGCTTCCCGCGAAAATCATGACCATTTGGCAGAATGGAGCGTATTACACATCAATATCACTACGCCAAACAATGATCTTCTACAACTGTAACACCACTTGATCCAACTACGATCTATGTTGCCCAAACTGTAAACACTTTGAAAAATACAGATTTGACGAATCCAGATTATTGTAGACACAAAAATAAAATCGCAAACAAAATTACGAACACACGATATGAACAAGCAGATCGAGAACAATACATCAACTTGAACAATTAAATCGAGTTATCATCATGAACACAACGATCTAATCGATCAAGTCGAAAAACAAAACTAATATGTGAAGACAAATCTCACACTTATTGAATAGTAAAATATAAAATTAAAATAAATTAATGTTCCCCGTCTCTCCTATTGGGAAGATGAGGAAAAAATTGAAGAAGAGATGTGGCGATAATGGAGAGAGTGCGGCGAACGTAATTTTTTGGGAGTATTTCTTTTAAATTAGCTTAATGTACCATTAACAAAAGTATTAGGCGGGAGTTAATAAGTACACTTAAGGTTGAATATATAAAATGAATGTTTGTTTTTTGAACATTGGTTTTTAAAATTAGCTTAATGTACCATTAACAAAAATATTAGGCGGGAGTTAATAAGTACTGTACACTGAAGGTTGAATATATAAAATGAATGTTTGTTTTTTGAACATTGGTTTTTTTAAATTAAACTCACATTATTGGCGGAGGAATAATTTAACAACATTTACCATAAATGTATAACAATATAAGCATTAGGGTATGGTTTTTTCAGTTTTTTACTTTAAAAATATACGTAAGTACAAAAAATTTAGCTTTGCTAATTGCATTTGTTATAATTTTATAGTATTAGAAAAAAGAGAAGAGAGATATTCAGGGAGAATTTATCTTTGTGGCTGGTAGGCCAGTATGACAGGAAGTAAGTCCATTTTCATTTTAAAAATTAAAAAGTAATTTATTTTGAGCCTATTTCTTGAAAAATGGTCTTTTCATAAGTTATGAAAAAAAAATCAAGGTTTAAACTGTAAATTAAAAAATCAAGATAAAATTTTTGGGTTGCATTAATCGGGCCATAAATTTATAACTAGCACATGTTGCATAGTAAATTTTTAATATTGCAGCTAAAATCTTTTACCTTTCTATAATTCTAATCCAACCTCGTCCTTTCATATGCTTATGGAAAGACAGTTTTTCTCAAGAATTTTCCATTTACTTTTCTGATAAAATTTAATATATTACTTTCTCATATTTTTAGAAAAAAATCTATTTTGTATTCTCATTTTATTAATTTTTTGATTCCATAACTGTCTGTTTGAAGCAAGCACGCGGTAAATTTGCCTGCAATTTTCCGGTCAAAATTTGTCCCCCCTTCTATCCGTGCATTAATTAGAATGCAACGTTACCGTTCAGCATGAGTTTGTGACGTTACAAGTTTTACTCGGTCGGTTAAAAAACTGAAAGAGGCTAAACCGTTCTCGGTTCGGTTGGCACGTGATCGGACCGATAAGGAACTCAGTACAGTACTGGTCACTAATAAATACAGAGGTTGAGAGATTGCATGCATGGGTGGATGGTAGATTACAGTTGCAGCAGTAATAACTGGGCTGTTAATTAAATTTCACAGTACAACAACAGCTTGCTTTTCTGCCTTCAAAATTCATTCACTATTTATTGCTGCATTTAATGCTGCCTTCACTCATTGGGAAGATTTCATTTCTGTGTCGAATCGTCTGCTCCCTTCAGTCGGTGCAAATTTGGACAAGAATAAAGAGAATATAAATGTGGATAAGAAATGAACTAAACAAACTTCGAATAAGTTAAGAACCCTTAAAGAATCTGTTTGGCAGGCCTTTTAAGTTGTGCTTATAAGCAAAACACTTTTTAGTATTTGGTAAAGTGCAAAAAACAGCTTATTTTGAAAGCAGAAAATATTTTTGGGGGAAAAGCAGAAGTTGATCTCCCCTACCTTCAAAATAAGCCAACTTTGCTTAAAAGCACAGCTCTGTCAAACAGAGCCAAAGTTTGGTAAGTTCATGAAAAAAATGTTAATTTAAGAAGTTGAAGCTATTTTTCTGGGGAAAACCAGACCAAAATAAGTCATCTTTGATTTATAAGCTCATCTCTGCTAAATGCACCATAAATTTCTCTCTTTTTTGAAAGAATAAAGTTCTCTTCTCTTAATTATATAGAATACAGAACTAATCTTGTAGTGTTCGCCGGAAAAATGTGCAGGTTTTGATTCAGCGGCGGTGGCATGCTGCGCGTCGGGGATGTTCGAGATGGGATACCTGTGCGACAGGCTGAACCCGTTCACATGCACCGACGCAAATAAGTACGTCTTCTGGGATTCTTTCCACCCCACCGAGAGAACCAACCGCATCCTCAGCGACTACGTCCTTAAGCACGTCTTCAATGTCTTCCTATAAGTACTGCTACTCCAAGAACTTTCACAGATGTGTCCCGACAGTCGACGCTTGATCATTTTTTATGCACCGTTTGTGCGTTCTGTGCTTAATTTTTGCAGTTTATTAGTTAGCTAGTTGTGTAGATTATATGTTTATTCATTTGGTCAATTTTGTAACACCAGTTTGCCTTGAGTCCGAGTTTATTAGTGTTGATCCCCCTTCTGGTTTTGCTTGATATTGATGTGTAAAATTGTCTTACATATCCGTGATTTACTATGTATCCACGTGTGATATTATATTGTAAGAGGATATATGTATTTCTAGTTTGCTCTTCATGAGTTATTTTAGAACGTGATTTATAATGGTTTGTTTCACAACACACTAGCGTGTTGTGAATGACGATGAAATTGGGCCTTAGACTGCAGTTTTTGGTGGTTTATGTCCAAAAAATAATAATTCATATTTACTGTCAGTGATTAAGAAATTAAAAGGATCACACACATAAGATTGGTTATTGGGTTAAAATAACTTGAAGGATTAATGTATAAAATATATGAATCCTGAGGAGTTAATTAGGGGTGGCAAATAGGCGGAAGGGTCAAATATGGGCTGAGCAATATGGGTATAACCCATTTTGACCTATTTTATGATAGTTAAAAAATGGGTTGGATCAAAACGGGTCGGATTAAACCCGTTCAATCCGCGGGTTAAAAATCATTTAACTCACGGGTTGAAAATGGGCAAATCCGCTGGCTTCTAACCCATATATGCATTTAATGAACAACATTCTTCACATATTTTTTCCAGTTACCTATCCAAACTTTTTCGCCTGGAGAATGTTAGAACAATAGAATATGTTGTGCCTTAATATGAGTTCATTGATGTTCAGGAAATTAGCTTCAGAAATATGTTTGTGCCATCGAACTAAAAGGCTACAGAAGAAGAAGCATTCATAACCTGCAGCTCCTAGTAGTATACATGTGAGTTCTCAGCCACTTGTGTAAACCCGCGGCCAACCCGCAAACCCAACTCGTCCGACCCATATTTTGTAATTACTCATTTAACTCATTGCCCATATTACACATACCTATTTGGATTTAAAAATAGACAATCTGCTTGACCCGCGGGTTGTGGGTCTATTTTGACACCCCTAGACTTAATAATAAATGAGGTACTAGGGTTCTGGCTATGATTGGGCCAAGCCCAATACAAACCTTATTTTATAGTCATGGATATTGAGATTAGAGGAGAGAAATAAAAAGAACTCTTCAAACCTAGTTGTCGATCTAGTAACCAGTTAATCTTTAGAGGATCTGGAGAAGGCAATTTGTGTGGATACCGATAGAGGCCAGTCACGTGTGCGACTTGTGGTCAATTCACTTCATCAGAATCATGGACTCCTATCATAAAACCAATTTGTATTATGTAGAGGTAACTCATGATCTTATATATTGAGTTATATGACTGTCAACCATCAATGTGAGACTCTAACACGCCCGCTCATGTGCAGCGGTATGAATCATCTCGCAAACGTGGACAGAAAAGGGTAACAGGCCAAACTTGGGTTTTGATACCATAATAAAGTGATTTCCCGTAAATGTTTTTGTATTGCAATACTGAATATATAAAGAGATTAGAATAGAGGTAAAATAAGAAAATGACTCTAATCTAGTCATCGAACTTATCAAAATCTATTCAGTAATCTAATTTACTCTGACACACCTCAAATCGTGATTATTAAGTTGATTCTCTATCGAGGTAATACAAGCATATTGTTCATTGATCTTATATGTATTATTTTATGAGTACAATGTGCTCTTGGCATGAAATCAATTTAAGTTATATATACATATATATATATATACTCCCTCCGTCCCAGCAGTAATGACCTATTTGTTTTTTCACGGTCTTCAATGATCATGTTTGACCATTAATATCTCTAATTACATATACCGATTTTGCATAAAAAATGATATTTAGAAAATATTTGTTAAGATGAATTCAATAATATCTCACATGATATATTTATTATTAGAATCATGGACTCTTATCATAAAACCAATTGGTACTATGTAGGGGTAACCCATAATCTTATATATTGAGTTATATATGACTGTCAACCACCAATGTGAGACTCTTAACTCTAAAATTTATTATATATAGATTAATTTATATTTATGGTCAAAGTTTATCAAATTTGACTTTGAAAATAGTAATTTGTCATTACTAGTGAAACGGAGGGAGTATAACTGTGCCCTTTGGACTAATGTCCCATTAATTAATAGACCATTTGATGAAAAGTTTATTGGCTGATTCTGTCATAAACAAGTACATATAGTGTAGCGTGTGTTATATGTTCCTCATGTAAGTTGTAACTATGCAAGTCTTGGATTACTTTGTTTTGTCCTAATACGCAATAGGTTTTTATTTAGCCTTTCATATGAGTTGAGCTGGTTTTCTCCCATCCGAACATAATGCCAGGCTAAAAGTTTGAATTTTGCCTCCGTTTTTATGTTATTGAAACTAGTACCTATATATAAGGGGAGCGAAATCCCTAAAGTTTAGATAAGCAAATTTTAAGGTGCATTTGGACTAAGAGGCCGTTTGGGTTCGAACCAGAAGAAAGAAATAATCAGCAAAGGGATGATAGGAAAGGAAAGAGAAAAGAGTGAATTCTCCTCCTTGTTTGGTTCAAATTATTAAAGAGAATTAAATTATTATTTTTTTCTTCGTGTTTGGTTGGTTCAAGAGGAAAAAATGATGATGGCGGTCGTTGGTGTCTGTGATTAGTAGGGGTTGTCGGAGGTGGTGGTCGCCATCGTTGATGCTCAGTATTGGTGGTCACTGTCACTTAGTGCTCTTAGGTTGTAGTCACTATTGTTGGTTTTGGTGGTTGTGGTGGTCATCTATATTTGGTGGTGGTCTTCAGCGATGGTCGATGGTGTTGGTGATCGTCATCGACAATGGTGATCATCAGTGCTCGGTGATTGTTGCCCTCAGTTTAGTGGTGTTAGTCATAGTTGGTCGTTGGTGCTTGTGGTGGTCATCGGTGGCTGGTTGTGGTGGTGGTCGTTGGCTATGGTGGTTGTTAGTGCTCGATGGTGGTCTTGCTGAAGTTCGATGGAAGTGGTCGTCATCGATACTCGGTGACGGTCGATGTCGCCAATGATCAATGGTAGTCGGCATTATCGTCGATGCTCCGTGGTAGTTGATGCCGCCGATGACTACTGCTGGTGGTCGACGATGTCAGTGCTTTGCCTCTTGGTGATGGTGGTTGGTATTGGATCTCGATGGTGGTGCTCCTTGAATGTGTTTGATGGTGATCTCAAATGTGATCGTCGATAAATGTCGTCGACATTGGTGTTCAGTAGTGGTCCGTCGTTGGTGGTGGTGGCCAGCTTCATCCATGATCGATGGTCGTGATTGTCATTATTTGGTTGGGTATTTATTTTCACATTCCACAATTAGTTTCCCTCAAAAATCTTTACCATCACCCCTTTTCCTGCCTACATCAGAAAATTTTATATGTGGGGTTTTGTATGTGGGGAGGTGAGAGTCCAATGATTCGATAAACCACATTGCATAAGCTAATGGGTCGGAATTGGGATATCCAGTGGCTTTTTTCACTTTTGGGATGAGTACTACTGATAGTATGTAAAACCCACAAATAATTGTTGTTATGTGTATTCATATATATAGTGAGTACCAAGGGTATACAATACTTAAACATATATGAAACATGATATATGCAAAACTAATCAAAAAGGGTATTCCTTTCTTATCCTATATCTAAATCAATTATATCT
>JAUOBV010000011.1:6973992-6984848 GCA_032360425.1 Rubia occidens
TGACTGATCCGAAGACGTCCCAGCTGGAGGCGCGTGTTCGTGACACGCTGCCAATGTGGTCGGCACGTGAGACAACCGGTGAGGGTCCCCAAAGATCACAATGAACTAAATCAAGTATGCGTGGTGCACGTTATAAATTATCACTAAAAGAAAGACGCTTGCCTTTAGCCATCTCACAAACGGCACATAAATGAGGCTTAGGCAGCAAACTAGTAACTGACAAATATTCAGACTTGCTCAAAGACGAAATGATGTTGTGAGGCACATGACCCAATCGACTATGCCAAAGTTCAAAATATGCTTTAGAGGCACTCGATGCAACAAAAACAGAAAAAACAGCACCACCATAATCCAAAACATATAAGCAATGATCAAGATGACCTTTGCCAATGCCATCTCTAGTAAACTTGTTCGAAATAGTGAAGGAAGAATCATCAAAACAAATAATAGCATTCATATCCTGAGTCAACTTGCTAATAGACAGAAAAGTTTTAGTAATTTGTGGAACCACCAAAACATCAGACAAGGATAATGAATCAGAGATCCGAGAATGACCAACATGGGTAATGTCAAGAGCAGAACCATTACCGACAAAAACACGACGGTTACCAGAGTAAGGAGTCATGCGTTGAAGAGCGGAATGAGAAGAAATCATGTGCTTGGTCGCGCCAGAATCAGCTATCCAGCGTACATGTGGAAAAAAGGCAGTAGAAAAAACCCGAGAGATCAAATGAGAACAAGTCGAGGCAAAGTGACCAAATTTCTTATACCACTGACATTGCAACTGGTACCATTCATCGTGTAAGTGAGGACAAGAAGAAGCAACGTGACCCAAGACATGGCACCATTGACACTCGAGTCGAACAAAAGAATTCATTTTTTTGATTTATTTTGGGTGCTACTGAGATACTGACTAGGTGCTGACTGGGATGCTGACTAGGCACTGACAGGGACGAAAAACTCGTGATAAAATAATCAACTCGCGAGAAAATGGAATGGCTCGCGAGAAATCCTTAACCCGCGAGAAAATGGAGCTTCTGGAAGAACCGAACGGCGCATGAAGACACGCTTGGAAGAGGAGATGACGTTCGTCCGTGGCACTCGCGCGTGGCGACACGCGCTTCTTCAGAAACTGAGCGCGTGAATCTGGCCGGAGAAAAAACAAGCAGCAAACGGTGAACGAGATGGTCAGCAGTCTGCGGGGAGACGAACGATGACCGGCGGTCTGCGGGGCGACAAACGACGACCGGCGGGGAGACGAACGGCGGGCAAAACGAGCAGCGAAGATTGGGCCCAGCGGAAAACAACAGAAAGACGAAATTTTACTATCGTCAGCGAAGACGTGAGCCGATTGCAGCGGAGAAGCGATGGAGACTCGCCGGAGAACTGGTCAGCGGCGGCGACGACGGTGAGCAGCGGCAGTCGGAGCTTGGGATCTATCGGAAATTTTTTGGAGGAATAAAGAGCGATAAAAACCAAGAATTTTAGAGAGACCTGTCTGATACCATGATAGAATGTAAAACCCACACATAATTGTGGTTGTGTGTATTCATATATATACTGAGTACAAAGGGTATACAAGGCAGAATCAGATAGGGAAAATGATATATACAAAATCAATCAAAAAGGGTATTCATTTCTTAACATGATTCTAATTTATCTAATATTCTATTGCGCCTAAGTCACCACCCAGAACCCCCGAAATTCGCCCAACCCCTCCCTAAACAGCAACTGACCCGGTTCTCAGCAACGACTGACCCTTTGCTAACCTTATTCACTGCCATCCCACAACAACCCTTTTAACCTTATTCACCGTCATCCCCTCCATACCTTCACAAATTTGGCCCAACCCAGCTCACAGAATCTCATTCCCGATCAATCTCGCCTCTTCGCAGGCCCGGAAGAGCCGGGTCGGGTTGGATCCGTTTACAGTTCATTCTACACCCGAACTTTCACCCAGGATGTCGTGGTGGCGGTGGCGAAAACGGCGAGCTTCTATGATCTCCAGGGCATTCCGCAGACGGGTTCGCAGTTGGAGATAAAGCTGGCGTATAAGTTCCAGGCTAGGAAGTATCATCGGATGCAGGTGTAATAGGGGTGTGTATAATAGGTGTGTATACAAAATCATTTCATGGAAGGAGAAGTCCCGACAAAATTTTACACTTCAGTGGTTTATCAAGGTGCATGAAGCTGCTTATTTGATTGAATTTTTATTTTTTTTAAAATAAGGGTAAAATAGTCAATTCCTAAAATTCCGATCAAATTATAGACTACAAGGTTATATTAGCACTTTCGATCAAATATTATGGTTATAATTGCACTTTCAAATTTTACAGAGTCATATTGGCACTTTCGACCAAAATATAAGGTCATTTCAGCACTTAACTCTAATTTATATTTAGTTTTTCTTCTACATATGTTTAGGTCATCTTTATACACAATTTATTTATTTCTTAATAATTGTACATTATCTCCCATTAATAATGATGTTCTTCACCTGTTCTAGGGGTGTGATTTCATCACCATGATAGTATGACATTTCATCACCTTTGGTGCACTTCATTGTAAAACAGTCCGTACAGACTTGCTACCTACCTAAGCAGTTCGTATCAAAACTAGCTGAATCAGCTGCGAGGGTGGAAACCAATTCAGACAACTCCAAAGGCATCACATATGCCCGAACAAGTGCTTCCCAAACCCCTCTTCCAGGACTCACATTGCAACTAACTGTCATTTCTTGAACCAATTCCAGTGCTTCATCGAACAAAGCCCTCCGGCAAAGACCAGACACCACCTGATCAAACGCAGCAGAGCGTTGCCCCGGCGAAGACTTAAACTTGTCCACCGTTTCTCTCAACAATGCAAGAGCCGATTCGGTCATACTCGCATTACAACACCCACTGATCATAGCTTCATACGCCAGCAGGTTCACTTCCACCCCTTTCATCTCCATTCTTTTTATTACTGATCCCGCCCGGCCTAACTCCCCACGGCTGTAACACGCTCCTAGGATCACGCCGTACGTGGTCCAGTCAGGCCTGCATCCCAGCTCTTCCATCCAAGAAAGCATTTTGATCGCCTGATCGAAATGGCCCTGCTTGCAAAGACTGCAAATGTATGCACTGTAAGTGAAAATATCAGGAACCAAACCCCACACGAGCATTTCATCAAACAGCTCATCTGCTTTCTCGTACTCCCCCTCCATCACTAGCCCCTTCAGAACCCTGTTGCAAGAAACCATATCAGGCACCATTGCTTCCTTCTTCATCTTCTTGAGAACTCCCATCGCCTCCGTAGCACCACCCTTCTGAACCACAAACCGAACCACATTGCAGCAATCCGCCATGTTAGCGTAGTACACTGATCTTCCATACTCTTCGAAGAAAGCCAGAACATCACTACTCTTGTGGCTCGACTTCTCATCGCACATTGTCGAAAGGATCAACGAGAAAACCTTCCCATCTAAATCAAACCCTTCGCTCACCGCTTGATTGAGCACTTCGACCGCGTGACTAACCATTCTGAACCTACACAGACCTCTGATCAGCACTTCGAAAGTCGAATTCTCCAAGGCAATGTTCATCTCCGAGCTCTTCGTTAAGATTTCAGGTACAACATCAAGACCTCCGCCGCATTTCTGGCTACAGAGCACGGAGAGCAAAGCATTCAGGGACTTCACCGACGGCTTACACCTAAAATTAGGGATTCGGAAGAAAAGCTCAACCGCATTCCGCGGCATGTGAGAACTCCCATACGATTTGATCAAATCGACCAGGATGAACTCGGGGGTTTCGAAGGCGGCGACATTCTCGAGGTGGTGGAGAACAGCGGATACCTGGTCCCAGTCCCCGGCGGCGGTTAGGGTTTTGAGGACGAAATGGTAAGCTTTTGGTGACGGTTGGCTGCCGTAGGCGGCGAAGGACTGAACGAGGGAGGATAAGAGATGGGTTGTGGAGGGTTTCTTGAGGAGGGCTGCCATGGCTAGCTGGTGAGTGAATGTGTCCTGCCATTTGGCCACGTGGGGAGAGTTTGGGAGCGGCCATTTTCTTCTCTTTCGGAGGAAGAAATTGTGGAAAGATGGCCGGGAACGAGAGGACCAGTGGATTGAGGATGATTTTACGAACAGAGATAATAAGAGCGCCGGAGGCGACTCTGTTTTAGTGATGTTCAGTGGCCGGACCTTGGATAACATCTCCGGCTGTTGGTTCTAATGAGCAATTTATCAAGCAAATGGGAGCCAGTATAAATGCAGTCCTGTCAATATTATCATTTAGCCATCCGTCTAATTTCAAATTGCATTTCAATTGATTTATATTCTACGGTTATGAGCGAATTTTATCAGTTGACTTGAAAGATGTTTAACCATTAAGAGCATCAATAATGGTAGTAGACTTAAGAAGCATTTCTTAAGTGTCACGTCATGAATTTTGATACTCCAAAAAATAGGTAAGAACTAACTACCAATAATGGAAAAACACTTCTTAAGCACTTCTTTTTCATTTTAAATTATAATTAATTAAAAATAAAAAATAAAATGTCAATCATTGGTTGGTTGACATTGCACAAATAAAGAGATACTCACTCCTTAAATAAGGAGCAATTCTTTATTAAGGAGTGGTTCTTAAAATTCCACAATGGTTCTCCTTAAATAAGGAGTACTCCTTATTAAGAAAAGTAGAGTTAAGGAGATACCATTGTGGATGCTCTAACATCTTTCATTAAAGATAATTAAAACATGTAAAGTTAATATTTTAAAAATATACTTCCTCATAATGCGTCATTTATGTTGGGCGTGCCTAACCTAGCTGGCCCAAGTTCTTTTCTTTTACCCTCAAAGTAATTTCTTTTTGGTAATAACCATTGGGTCAGCATAAGGAAGATTTTCAGTACTTGCATCACAAGAAAACAATACACTTTCTGACTGTATACTCAACTATTCATTCCTAATTCCAATACACTTTCTGACCTTATCATCGGAGGCTCTTCTCCTCGAATAACTTTGCGGTTACTGTCTTGCAGACTCCGGCTAAAGGAGCGGCGGATACGTCAACGACAGTTTGGGGCACATCACTCTCTCTGTCCCACTCTAAATTGCTTATTTTCTTTTTCACTATTTTCAATGAGCATGTTTGATCGTAAATATATCTAATTACCTATAATAACGTCGCATAAAAAATAATATTTAAAAAAAGAAGATAAATCTAACAATATTTTTAAAAAGAGATGTTATAACGAATCTAACAATGTATCACACAATAGTATATCTTATATACTAACTCAATTTTAGGATCATAGAAATTTGGGAAATATACATATATAAATCTATATATTTGAGAAAGTGCATATATAATCCTAAGATAATTTTTAGTGCAAAAACAACCCTAACTACTTTGCATAAGTGTAAATATAACCCTAAATACTATATTCCGGCATTGACTAGCCATTTTCGGCCATTGACCGACCAGCAATGACCAAAATGCTCTTTCAGCCTATTACAACATTTGAAAGACAAATTGCCCTTTCCTTCTGCCACCTCACCGGCGTGCCTCCACCAACTTCGCAGCCATGCCTCCTTCACTGCCTTCGCCGCCACCGCTGCCACCTCCCCCGCCACCACCTGCCACCCCTCTTGTCGCTAGGGCTTCCCACCTGCCACCCCCTTCTGATATCTTTTTTTCTATAATCAAATTTTGACATTAAACATACATCCAAATGCACAAGAAGAATTCAAAAATCAGATCATAACGATACAATAAACAAATTCATCATATTTTAGTCTGATACAAAAACCCCCATTGCTCCACCGCCTGAGCTGCCGAGTCGCCACCGCTGCTCCGAAGTCCTCGTTGCGCCACCAAATTAACCCATCAACGCCAGATCCCGCCATCCAGTCTCTCCACCAGCCACCCCACCACAGGTCCACCACTCATCCCCTCTATCTAGTCGGTCTGCCACCCCTCCCCTCCAGCCACCCTGCCCCGCCGTTGGGATCCAACATCACGAAGGTGATGATGGACGGGCACAACTTCAACGTGGCGGTGTCGATGCTGACAGCGTCCGCGTGGAGGTGGATTTCTTGGAGGTCAAGCAACTACAGTAATCTGCCAAAAAGGGAAAATAGGATATGTGATTAATCCCAGTAATGAATTAGCATTCAGTTCATTGTTTACAAATGCCAAAACCAGAGCAACCAAAGAAAACCCAACCATCTTCAATCTTTAAATTCGTCTTTCCTTTTTTCAGATCTGAAGAATATTTCTTGAAGATCGACGAAATTGACATCCCTACGGTGGCTAGGGAGAAAAGAAAGATGCAACTAATGAGGAAAATGAGGTGGCGGCGGACGGTCCCCACCACCCACCACCCACCACCAACTCCACCGGTCCACCACCACCAACCAGCCAGTGTTACCTCAACCTGCTTTCTTCTTCACCCGACAATCCCTCCACCAGTCACCACCACCAGCTCCACCCACCCCAACCCCTCGATCCTCCACCATCAACCCCACCCACAACCACTATGCCTCCACCAAGCCCAACCCAACCAACCATGTCCACCAACCAAAACCTAGAACCTAAACCCAACTCCAAAACAACCAGAATCAGCGTTGGCCAACACAAATTGATGTTCTCCCCACGACCTCGTCGGAGCGAGCCACAGTGGTCAGAGAAGATCTGGGTTGGGCGTTGAAGGTTTGGGGTGCTCAAAGAAGGTTTGTGGTGGTCGGGGAAGGTCTGGAGTGGGGTGAGTTTTCAAAGGGCGGAGCTGGAAGTGGAGAATAATGGAGATACAGCGGAAGAATGAAGAAATGAGTAAATTTAGCTTAGGGTTTAGGGGCATTATAGACATTTCATATTTTTTAAAAACTTTTTATGTTTTTAGAGGGGTATAATAGTCCTTTCACAATAATTTGGCCTCAAACTGCCGGAAAGGTTATATTTGCACATAAACTGTTATATTTGCACTTTCAATTATCACAGGGTTATATGTGCACTTTTTTGAATTATATAGGGGTTATATATGCACTTCGCTCTAGAAAATTTTTACAAAATAAATTGCATCTTTAAATGGGACAAAGGGAGTACACAATATTATAATATGATCAGGGCATAAATAGATAAATTAAGAAAATAAAATAGGAGAATTTCAATTAAGAAATATGTTTTTAAAACTCTCGGCTCTTTGATAAATGCAAAAATAACTTTTAAATTTTTTAAAAGAGCAATATAACTCTGGTTTGACATAAAATTTTGGTTACTCACCAGCTATTTAGATCTAAAAATAGAACGAGCAGTATAACTGGGAAGTGTCAAGTGTGTGATCCCTTCACTGTGTTGGCCATTGAAGTTTTTTTTATAGTTGGGAAGCATTCAAATCGGACGGTCCTAAAGAGTCCATGCAGCCTGATTTCTGGGTCGAGAACGTAAAGATTCAAATTTCCACCTTGAATACCTCTATGGTTTACAGAAATACGTTTTCTCTATTTTAACTGTCTAATTTAGAAATGAGAGAAATCGAGCTGACGGCGAGCTTCGCATGTGCCACCCCTACTCTCCTTTAAGGTACAAAGGCAGCACTAGTACCGGTTTATACACTTAAAGTTTATTTGTAGCCAAAAAAAATATTTTCCTTTGGATTAACTAGTGTAGCAGATTGAGTTTGAAACTCAATGCAACACACTCCCTTCGCCCCACTAAAAACTTCCTACTTTCTTTTTTGACCATTCCCACTAATAATTTCCTATTTCTAAACTTTCTACATTTAGTCATAAGTATGTGGTCATAACTTTTTCTTTCATTTAATTTATGTAGATCCACCTCCATCACCAATTAAAAAGATGTCACATAGTTTTGTCTAAAACTTTGTGCAAAAAGTATTCTAGAACTTATTATTGGGATGGAGGGAGTATATGTTTGCATTTGTTGAAGGAGTTTAAGTTTAGTTTGCATTGGATTTATGGGATTGGGGAAAGGAGGTATGATGGTGTGGATTTCACTGTAGTTAAGGGTGCAGAAGCACTGCCTCCTTCAGGTTGGAATTTGCTGCAATATTATGAGAGTTTTTTTGTGGTTGGAGTTGAATAGCTAGGGGATTGGAGTTTTGTGTGGCGGAGAAGGAGGCGGAAGAGGTGGTGGTTCAATTTCAAGGACAAAATGACAAGTGAAAATTTTGAAATGAACACATGGTTATTTTGTTCATTTTATTATCAATCAACGCCGGAATATTTTGGATTAACGTCGGTTTTTTGATTTAGGGCTATGAGTTTTCGAGTCAATGTCGATAAAGCGTTATATTTGCACTCTTAGGCATTTTGAGGTTATATATGTACTTATCAAAGACCGGAGGTCATCAAAGCATTTTCCCCCTAAATTAAATTAATGAGAAAAGTATTACTCCCTCTATCCCTGCCATTTATGCAAAGAGAGAAATGGCTGGGGTTTTCTTTCAAGAGGTTAAAAGTCTAAACTACCCTTCCCCTTTGTTGCCGCCACAACCTCCACTTTCCGCCACAACCTCCACCGCCTCTATGGCTCTGGCGTCTCAACCACGGTCTCCTCTACCAACACATGTAAAAGCTCTCTTCGCCATCAATATCACCTCTTCAGCCCGGATCCCGTGAAGTCTCTACAGGCGATGGAACGAAAAGAGCTCCAGCTCCGACAGCTTCCTCAGACTTCACATGACACCCACACCAGAGACATATAGTCGTAGTTGAGGTGTTTCCTAGGGAGAAAATCATTGCGGTTGGCAAAGAAGATGTCCTCCCTGTGAAGGCACTCCTTAGCGACGGCGAAAGATACGGCGAGGACGAAGCGGGAGTCGAAGTCGAGAAGGATGACATGGCCTTAACGGTCGAAAATTGTAGTGAGGAATTTGAGTTGGGGCTTCTTAATGAGGTGGAGGTGGCGGATTATGGGGAGGCCTAAGAAGGGGCGAGACGGGAGGTTTCAAATTTTGGCGATGAAGTGTTTGGTACAACAAAAAATAGGGATTTCCAACGATGTAGAGAGCTAGGACGTGTTTCGAATTCTGGCGATGCCGAGAGCTAGAGAGATTGGGAGGTACAACAAGTAGGGTATTTCCGTGGATGATTGCAGGTTGTGAGGTACAGGTAAAAAAATGGTGGAGACGATTTTGATAAAGGGGAAGGTAGGGTAGACATGGATTGGCTTTGGGAATGGGCTAGCCCAAAGGTAAATATTTAATGTTTTAGGGACAGTTATGTTTTATAATGGGTTGAATATTTCTGAAAATGGAAAGTGTTCAGAAATGGGTGGGACAAACTAAAAAGGAAAGTGTGCAGAAATGGCTGGTACAGAGGGAGTAATATAACCCTACACATATGACATAAGTGCCAATATAACCATCTAGTGTTCGGAAGTGGCAAGATAACCCTAGATAATCAGTGAAAGTGTAAAAGTAAACATTCAAGAAAATTTTGGCCTGGATTAAATAAAATGACTCTTTTGCTCTCTTTATAAAAATGAAAAGGGTGAAATGACTACTATACCCCTACTTCTTGTCAAATTATCTGTCAAAATCTGCCTTTTCCACTTCGACAAGATCGATGCCGATGACGCCGAGCCTTAGATCTAAACTTGGGCAAGATCTCTGTCTGATCGATCCAGCTTCCTCCACCGGCCGTCCGGTGGCTCAACTTCCGCTAGGTAACGATGTCGACGTCGACTTAGGATTTAAGCAACCACATATGCTTCCTTGCTCTTACCAGACCATCAGCCTTGACTTTCAGTCACTCCGGTACGCACCACCACCAAATTTTTTTGCCCCTGCTTCGCTCGTGCCGACAAGCCGTGATCCACCGTTGCACCTACACGTTGGAGCCCTCTTCTTGCCGCTGCTGCCATTATCAATGGGCGGGTTTGGGGTGCCTCAGACGCTGCAGGTTACAAGTAAACTACTCAACGCTAGAGCATTCTCTTCACTGCTATTGGTAAACCACCACCGCTAGCTGATTTGTTTCATCGTTGTAGGGGGGCGGTGTTATCAGCGTTGGGGGCGGTGTGATTGAAGGTGGTTCGAGCGGCGTTGTTATCGGCTGGTTTGGGGTTTGCGGCTATGGTGGAGGCTAGGCTTTTGGGCTAGGGTAGTGATGAAATCGGTGGCGGTGGTAGAGTAGTGGCAGTGGCAGAGCAGCGACGATGGCGGTAAGGGTAAAATAGACCTTAATAATTCATATTTCAGTCGAGGGGAATTTTTCTCTTTCTAAGTCCGGTCATCATCGACCTTGTAATGGTCAACTCCAAAAATGGTCTCTCGGGGGTTATATTGACACTTTCATTAAAGAGAGAGTCTCAAGAAAGACAGTCTGTCCATAAACTTATGGACAGTCCACTATACTTTTTACCTTAAATGTTGTATTTTTTAAAAGAAACTTTAAATATTGTATATTAAAGGTTAAAACAAGTAATAATGTGTATTTGAATGTGAAAATATAAAACTATATAATATTAAAAAATATTTTAAAATTTTAAATTTCATATGTAATTTAACAAATGCAGTGTATAAAAAATATGGACTGTCCATAAGCTTATGGACATGCGCCTGTCAAGAGACCCACTCTTCATCAAATACTTAGGGTTGAATTTTTACTTTCAAAAATCTGAGGGTTATATTATCTTTTTCACAACTATTTAGAATTATATTGTCACTTTTTCAACTACTTATATCGTCCCAGAGAAAATGACACATTTAATTTTTCACGATTTTCAATAATCATGTTTGACCAAAAATATCTCAAGTTACACACAACAATTTTGCATAAAAATTTGATATTTAGAAAATAGACGTTAAGACGAATCTAACAATATCTCACATGATATTTTTATTTTATATAT
>JAUOBV010000011.1:7008631-7021809 GCA_032360425.1 Rubia occidens
TTTATAACGTACGTCATTATTATGATTAAACTCATAACGGGCGTCATTATTCTGATTAAACTCATAAGGAACGTCATTATTCTGATTAAACTCATAACAGACGTCATTATTCTGAATAATCCCATTAACGTCATGCAATTATGCTGAAACGTATGCAATTAACGTCATGCGATTACACTGAACGCATGCAATTAATGCCATTAACGTCATTAACTCTAATTGATGCTAAAACGTTCAGAATTAATCAGAAACGTTCAGAATTAGTTTGCATTTCCGCACGTTTTTCCTCTCCCAAAAGTGAATCTTTAGACATCAATATCTCATTCACTCTTGATTCGTTTTGAGCGTTCGAGTAACCGATTTTATAGTACTCGCAACGTAGAATCCAAAAATGTCATCCACCAAACCCTATTCATTTCGCTCAAAATTGAGCCCAAAATCGATGTGTTTAATCTTTCTGTACTGAGCCTTTTTACAAAAATTAATGCTATGCATATCACATTTTTGTTATTGTCGGTTCAGTTTTGACTTGTACCTTTCAATTTAAGGGTTTGTGTTGGTGTTCTACCGATGCTGTTATGTATTGTCCAATTTCATTACTTATTTCGAATGCTAAATGTTATGCATGTGTTTTATTTTTTAAACCATGTTCTAGTTTGTGTTTGGATTTATTTTCGGGGTTCATTTTCAGGGTTCATGTTGAGGATTTCGACTTCTATTTTATTTTGTGGTCATCTCTTCAGGTAAAAAATGATTTGCATGTTCATCACCCGTTAGATCTGGTTATGTTTTGTGTTTGAAAATGCATCTTTATTGTTTTATGTTTAGATTGTTGAAATAAATGCATTGTAGTCATGTTTTTGGATTATTTATGTACTTCATCGTATGTACTTGGTAGATCTGGTTCAGATATGTATTTTGATTTTTAATATATTTTGTGTTTGGGATTTGTAGTTGCTAATATGTTATTTGGTCATGCGTGTTGATTTATCTTCTTCTTGTTGTTGTGTTCTAACTAGATCTGATTCTGATTTGTGTTTAATATATCATACGTATGGTCTACTTTGGTGATTTTAAATGATGTGCTGTTACTTATCATCTTTTTGTGATAACTTGTGAGCTCCCTATTCTTTGGTTGTTAGATCTGGTTCTAATTAGGGTTTGTGATTTTGGGTTTCAGGGTTTGTGCTGGTCATTAGATCTGGTTGTGATTTTAGTTTTTGGTTTGCGTAGGGGAAGTTTTTGGTTTTGTTTAGTGGGTTTTCTGTGAAAATCACAGCTTCTTTATTTGTGATCTGTACACCCATAGACACTGATGATGGGGTCCAGGAAAGGTTAGAAATCACGGCCACATGCCTACCCCCGAAGGTTATAATTGGTACATTATCATAGTCCCCACCACAAGCTTGCGTCGGAGTTTATGACTCCAAGGTGCAGGCCTGGTTTGAGGACTTAAATGATATGGGTGCACCTTATTCGTTTACTTGCTCAGAAATACAAATAGCTACACACTTCAGTCTAATAAACTTTGATTCCTGGTGTGATATGACTAATTTTTGGACTGGTGAGGGTTCTGAGCAAGTTATTGGTGCGCCATTACCACTTGAAACTCATCTGAACTTGAGTCCCCCAAGTATGACCCGAACATAGATTATCACAATATTAAGTGGGGTGAGCCCGAGTTTTATGATTTTGAGGCTTGTTATTATCAGAAAAACTGGTCTACTTATGTTTGAAATATAAAGAAACCGACTTAGAGCATTCGTGATAACTATGAAAATGTTGTTGTACTCCATGAAATGCTAGAGGAGTACGAAACATCAGTTGCAAATGGTCAACTTCGTCCTGAACCAAATTCCCCAAAGGACGAGTGATGTGAATTACAGGTTGTACCTATACATTTCGCATTCAGTTTTTTCCATTAACGATTTATTAACTTTAATGTGTTGCTCAATTTATAACGTATGTCCTCCTTGTACATGCAGTAAAATCACAGCTAAGTTGGCGAGATACTGAAATCAAGATATGTTCAAGTTGTTGATCACCCCCGGTGGCTAGAGTAAACCCTGGCCATAGTTAAATAAATACATTTAAAAATCGTTTATAACAATTTTTTGTCAAACAGCTATAATTAATATTTTTAGGACAGTTTATAATCAGCAAACCCATGTTGGAGTGTATCCTTATCTAAGGACTGTGTGCGAGTTG
This sequence comes from Rubia occidens, assembly GCA_032360425.1. NCBI lineage: Eukaryota > Viridiplantae > Streptophyta > Magnoliopsida > Gentianales > Rubiaceae > Rubia > Rubia occidens. The sequence continues at coordinate 7,010,840 of JAUOBV010000011.1, forward strand.
TACTTATTATTATGGACTTTACTCGGACTGTTAAAAATTCTAGATGGGCTGTATTTTTGTATTTTGGCATGTTTCTCATTTGATTGATGTCTTTAAATTATTTAGCATATGTCAGTTTCGGCTGAATCTAGACATTACTTGTTATTATATGATATTCATGAACTGATCTTCTAGTGTGCATGTCTGGCTTAGGTTGATTCCAGACATTACTTGTTATTTTATGATATTCATGAACTAGTCTTCTTGTATGCATGTCTGATTTGTGTTGATTCCGGACATTAGTTTTTATTTTATAATATTCATAAACTGATCTCCTTGTGTGCATGTAAGGCTTGGCTTGATTCCGGACATTACTTGTTATTTATGATATTCATGAACTAATCTTCTTATTAAAGAGAGGTTACCTCCATCTGTATTTTGGAGAAGAAAAACTGCTAGTTGATACCTTTCTTCATCGCTGAGATTCTGTCCAACCATCACAACATTCCGACCAAGCTTGATGAAGATATAGAAGAAGATGGATCTAGGAATATTAGGGTCAGTTCTGTGAACTGCCCAGATTTTATTTTCTGAAAGTTTTTTTTGAGTGCCTTTAATGCTTTGGTGGGTTGAGCAATGAATGTTCCTTTTATAGATGTAACTTCCAGATTTTAATTTTTTTGTTGTAAAGTATTTTTTATTGAATTAGGCTACAAGTTTAAATTTTTGGAGCCAAAGTTAAAATTTTGAAGGGAAAAATAAGAGTCTAAACACTTTTTTTTAATCAAATCAAACTATGAATAGTGTTTGCTTTTCGGGTACGCTCATACTGACGAAAAGGTGATAAAATCACTCATGTTCAACTTTTTAAGGTACTTTTCAATATTCAAATTTTATCCCAAAACTTTCTCACTACAAAATAAGTAGGGACAGGGGGAGTATTAGATTCGTTATAACATACTCCCTCCGTTCCACTTTAAACTTCATATTTGTTTTTTCAGAGTCAAACTTTACAAACTTAGACCCTAAATATAAATTAATATATAAACAATAAATATATCATGTGACATGTCGTTAGATTTGTCTTAACATCTGTTTTCTAAATATTAATTTTTTATGCGACATTATTATATACAACTAGAAATATTTACGGTCAAACATGCTCATTGAAGACCGTGAAAAAGTAATTCGGAAGTTTAAATGGGGACGGAGGAAGTATTCTATTCGAATTGATCCTCTCATATTGTAACACATCTAAATAATTCATGTTTAAATGTTAGGTCCGAATTTTTTTAAAACTTAAATTGTAAAGATCGCTCACTAGGTGGCAAAATAGACCCGTAACCCGCGGATCAAGAGGGTTATCTAATTTTAAACCTGTATGGGTATGGGTAAAATTAGTAATGGGTTAAATGGGTAATGAGTCAAATGATTAGTTGAAAAATATGGGTTGAACAGGTTGAGTTTGTGGGTTGACCGCAGGTTTACCCATACGGGTTAAAACTCACAGGTTTACCCATATGGGTTGGTATATAAACTCATATGAGTCAATATATAGGTTGAAACCTGTGAATTTTACCCATATATGTCGGTGCATAAATCCATATGGGTTGAAACCCGCATGTTTACCCATTTTGACCCGTGAATTGAATGACTTTCAACCCGCGGGTTGAGTGAGTTTCAACTCGACCCGTTTTGACCCGATCCATTTTTTACCCATCACAAAATGGGTCATACCCATATTTTTTAATTACCCCAACTCGTATTTGACCCATCCGCCGACTCACGATCACAATCACAGTATTTAATAATTAAAAATGATAATTGAATAGTGGCAGTATGATTATAAATTTATAATGTGATACTCCGTTTGATTCATTGTGGAGTTGAATTTCAACTTATGCAGATGCTCAGAAACTGGCGCTCAATTCTACAAAAACACCAAAACAATCGAAAGGCCATTCAACAAATCCATTGTAGAATAACACTACTCCCCCCTCAAGAATCCCTCCATTTTCCTTCCCTGTGGAACTCCATACTCCATTACTACGCTCTGCATTCCCCGGGAAAAGCCGTTTTCCTCTTCAAAAACCTCCAACACCGCCATTCCCAAGTTCCCTTCTTCGACAGCTTCACCTACTGTTTCCTCGTCAAGGCCGGGGCCAATTTGGGCAATGCGGAATTGGGTAAGCAGCTGCATTGTTGTTGTAGCAAGGTGGGATTCGAGAACCATGTTTATGTACAGACTGGGTTGGTTGACTTGCTCATGAGATGTGGGTGTACGGTGGAAGCCCAGATGGTGTTCGATGAAATGCCTGAGAGGACTGCGGTTTCTTGGAATGCTTTGTTGACGGGGTTTATCAAATGGGGTGACATGGGATCTGCCCGGGCTGTTTTTGATAGGATGCCTGTGAGGAATGTTGTTTCTTGGACTGGGATTATTGATGGCTACACGCGGGTGAGCCGGTTTGATGAAGCTTTCGAGTTGTTCAGAAATATGGCTCGCGAGGGAGTGAAGCCTAGTGAAGTTACTCTCTTGGCGATTTTTCCGGCTGTGTGGAGTGTCGGGTGCATTGAGTTTTGTCAAGTGGTTCATGCTTATGGAGAGAAAAATGGGTTCAATGCGCTTGATGTTCGGGTTATGAACTGCTTGATCGATGCCTATGCGAAATGTGGGAGTATGGAATCTGCGGTTAAAGTGTTTGAGGAGATATTGGATGGGAGGAAAAACATAGTTACTTGGACTTCGATTATAACTGGTTTTGCTATGCATGGACTGGCTGAAGAAGCTATGAAGAGCTTTAGGTTGATGCTGGGAACAGGTTTGAGACCTAATCGAATCACCTTCTTGAGCCTGCTAAACTCATGCAGCCATGGGGGATTGGTGGATGAAGGTCTTCAGATTTTCAGGGAGATGACTGAGGAGTGTGGGATCGTTGCCGACATAAAGCACTATGGCTCTTTGATAGACATGTTAGGGAGGGTTGGAAGGTTGAAAGAAGCGGCAATGGTGGCCAAGAAAGTTCCTAGTGATTTGGGCAATGCCGTGGTTTGGAGGACACTTTTGAGTGCTTGTAGCTTCCATGGAGATGTCGAGATGGGAGTAAGAGTCACAAGAAAGATCATGGAGATTGAGAGAGAATATGGTGGCGATTATGTGTTGATGTCGAATATATTTTCTGGTAGTGGTAGGTTTTTGGAGTCTGAAAGAGTAAGGAGAGACATGGATGAAGCTAATGCTGCAAAACTCACTGGACTGAGCTCTTTGTGACTAAAAGTTTTTCCTATTGCATTTTTTATACTCCGTATTCGAAATAAGTACAAAGCAAGCAAACTCCCGCGTTTTGAGAAACTTTACTTTTACTGTCAACACCCAACAACTAGATCAAGGTACAAACAGAGATTTGTTTGACATATATAGCAATCAGGTGACAAAGTTCGTTTTTTGCTTTATCTGAGGCTAATCGAATCATGACTATTGTACTTCCGTTTTGTAAATGTGCAGTTATTTGAAGCGCAATTGGTTGGGATTGCTTTTACAAAAAGCAAACAGGCTCTTTGGTCATCAGAAACTGAGATCATTGGTCTGTCTGTACCTTGCTGATGAGGTGAAACAAATAAAAGGGCACAAAGAACAGGGGACTCGGCAACCGTAAAGCTGTCATGAGAATGAGTTCGATCTGTACAACAATGTAAAGCTGCAAGAGAGAGTGTACCTCCGGACTCATCTGTGAACTCATTTTGATCAGTCAGGGTGTAAACAAAATTGAACTGCTAGTGCGCATTCTCGACTCAGAACCAGCTTCTTTATTGCAATTTCATAATTTCACATAATTTGAACTCCAGCGGGAGGTTTCGAGACCAACGTGTGGCAGAGAAAAGGATGGGGGAAAGGAGTTGTTGCACTGAAGAAGTTTGCATTAACAAGTGCTATTACTAAGCTGCTGTCAACTTCATGCTCCCGTAAGCGTGAATTTGAAAGAAAATAGACATTCAATGAAGCAATAATTTTGCATGAATGTGCTCTGCTTTTTTATGCACTTTCAGTATCTGAAACAACTAGTGGCTTGGACTACGTACTGAATAGCTGTATGAAATTGGATTCAAATCATGCCGTGGTTTTACAGCTCGGGTGAAATTCACATCCGGAAGCCGATTGTTAAGCCACACAGCCTTAAAACCCCTTGAACATTACAAGCAGTTCCCCCGAATTCTTTAATGACTTAACATTCTGTTACACATTAGGCAAGAGAAAAGAAAAATAAAATCTATAATGACGATTGGAACATCTCAGTCAAAATTTCGGCTCAATGGACGCCAAGGCAATGATTAACGCCGTGCTTAGAGTAGTCTGCAGTAGCAAAACAGATCCAGGTTAATCAATCATCTATATCAACTTGCGAATTACAAAGCACTAACTAGTCATTGAAATCACAGCAGACTCTAATCGGCAATCATGCAACCTAAAATGTCATCTATATTTCCGAAGGGTGTGAAAGCCTTATGTCAAACGAAGCAGGCAAGTGTAGTACCAATATATCCTACAATGAGATTTTCATGTAAAACTGCCTAATTAAGGGACTGCAAAACCACTGAATATTATCGCCTACTCAATCCCCCAAGGCCATTACATAGTGCAGATTCCTCAATTATGTGTCTTGCATAATCTGAATCATAAATTGCCAACACAAAACAGATATAGGCACAGAGCCAAATCCATAAACCTTTGACATGACAATCCTCAAAATAAAATATTGTTGATACATAACAAGGAAGTAATAATGACGGTAAACATAAAAGTGAGATACTTAACCAGTATGAAAAGTGAAGCTAAAGAGAAATAAAAGCAGCGTTTTGCATGGATATAAACGACATGTAAGACAAAACACAATAATTCCTGCCCAATCACCAAGTACTCTTACAAGTTACAACCCTATTAAAACCAATTCTTTTGATTTTAACTCACATCACAGGTACCTTTAACAGGAAAAGAAACCATAGTTAATAACTGGTTTAAAGTAAAACTGACCTCATGAACACCACTCTCTGGCATTCTGAAACATTTGCAACCACGGGCTGGGGCCTTTCTTATCCACATTCCAGTGTTTCGGATACCAAGGGAACTGCCACATCAAGAAGCAACGCTCGGGATGAGGCATCATTGCTAGATGCCTCCCATCTGGAGAACAAACAGCTGCAATACCCATGGGAGAGCCATTCAGATTGAATGGGTAAACTTCTGTTGAGTTCCCATCATCGTCACAATACCTCACCGGGGCCAATTTTGAGCCAAGTACTGATTGGAACACTTCCTCATTGGGGAAATAAGCTCTTCCCTCTCCATGAGCAGCCCAAACACCTAATGTGCTACCCTCCATTCCCTTAAACATTATAGCTGGAGACTCCTCAATCTTCACATTTGTGAAGCGGCATTCAAATCTTCCAGATTCATTGTGTATGAACCTGGGCTGTGAAGGATCTCCATCGACACCCATAACACCACCCACCTTTGGGCCAGGAACCCACCCCAACAACGCCATAAGCTGACAGCCATTACATACCCCAAGACTGAATGTGTCTGGACGCTCATAAAATTCTTGAAACTGATCCAAGAGTGGCTGATTAAACCGTATAGATGCTGCCCAACCTTTTGCTGAATCAAGTACATCAGCGTAGCTGAAACCGCCAACAAACACAATTCCTCTGAAACTACGCAAAGAAACTGTCCCGCTCAGCAGATCGGACATCGTAATATCCCATGGTTCAAATCCAGCTGCGTAAAATGCAGCAGCCATTTCTCGGTCCCCGTTGCTGCCTTCCTCTCTTATTACTGCTACCTTGGGCTTGACATTGACACTCATGAGTTTCTCATTTGTGCGTGTAGGAGTGAAGGACAGATTCCAGGAAGGTTTGCGTCGATTTTTCAGGCCTTCTTTCTCTAGTTCCACACAAGCATCCAGCCTTTGGAGCTTTTCAAGTTGAAAGCTGGTCTCTTCCCACATATCCCTTAGTAAGGCAGTCCCTTCAGTCAAAATTGTAACTCCATCAATCTTCAAATCAACCACAGGAGTCGCAGTTACACTGCCAATCACCTGAGAAGAGATGCCAAAATCTGAAAGTTTTGCCACTACCATATCCAGGTCTTTCTTGCTGACCTCGATAAGTAGTCCAAGTTCTTCTGCAAACAAAGTTTTGTAAAGATCACTCTCAAATGAAGTCAAGTCCAAGGAAATACCACAGTTCCCAGCAAATGCCATTTCAAGGGCACTGACAATCAAGCCTCCATCACTGATATCATGACCAGCAGAGATCAACACATCACCCAGAAGTTCCTGAACCCCATTGAAAACCTTTTTGAGGTAAAGGACATCATCAAGGTCAGGGCAATCCTCCCCAACTTGACCAAACACTTGAGCAAGAGCAGATCCACCTAATCGACGTTTACCCTTTCCCAAGTCAATGTGAAGTAGTATGCCAGAGTCACCCAGCTTCAGATCCGGAGTCACAGTTTTAGTTATGTCTGGACAAGTTACATAAGCACTGATTACAAGATTTCCAGGAGCCTTAACAACTTCCTCTGATGAATGGGCTGCCATAGAGAGACTATCCTTCCCTCCATCAATGGCAATGCCAAGATCAATCATAGCTTCTGAAAGAGCCAATGCTGCATCATACATAGCAGCTCCTTCCCCATCCAGTTTGGCAGCATACATCCAGTTTCCACTTGCTTTGACATCGGAAAGAGAAGTAACCTTCGCCCAAACAAGATTTGTAAGTGCTTCACCAACAGCCAACCGTGCCATAGCCTTTGGATCCAAAAGCCCCTTGATCGGCTGCTCTCCAATTGAGCAAGCACCTCCCGTAAAGTCTGTGTAGCTTTGAGCAATAACAGCAACGTCTGCAAGAGTAATTTGCAGAGGACCAACTGTTTGCTGCTGGGCCACAAGACCAGTGACACATCTATCAACTTTTGTAGTCAAGAATCGCTTTGAACCAACAGATGGAAGCCTCAGGACTCTCTTGAGGACATCCATAACCGTAACCCCGGGTGCAATATCAAGTGGCTCATGCACATCTACTGCACGATGGAATTCATAAGTTTTCTGCGGCATATCACCGAGCACCTTTTCAAGCACAAGATCTTCAGCTGGCGGAGGAGGTGGTAATCCACTCGAAACACATTTCTCTACAGCCAAAGAGTCAACCAAGACAATGCGCCCATCACCACTAATTGTCCCAATAACAGCCATAGAGACTCTTTCCCTGGCACAAATTGTCTGCAACACATCACGGCTTTCAGGCTTCACCAATATTGCATCTTGCTCCTGATACTCTGCACCCCATATTTCCAAGACAGACATTGTGTTGTCTCCAACTACTATAGCTCTTATATCGATCTTAGCACCCTGTGGATAAATTATTTCCTTAACAACATTACAGTTTCCACCAGCGCCCTGGTCATGAATACTTATAATGGGGTTTTCCTCTCCCATTTCGATACATGAACGCACAACACGGTATAATTTCTGAGCCATCTCTGCATCCCCACGTTGTACTGCATTGAAGTCAAGTTCAGCATCATTCTGACCGCTGACCATGCTGGATGCAGCACCACCTCCCATCCCGATGCGATAGGCTGGGCCTCCTATCTTGACAACTAACATTCCAATATCAGGCTCACCCTTTGTTATGTGGATGTGATCAATTTGTCCAATTCCAGCACTGAACATAATTGGTTTTAACCATTCCCGCCTCTCCCCATTTGGTAGTCTCATTCCAAAAGTCCTAGTGTAACCCTGAATCAAAGGTTCTCCAAATTTGTTTCCATAGTCTGATGCACCATTACTAGAGTCAATGAGGATCTGCAATGGGGACGCCAAGTTTGGTGGATATGTAAACGAGGGATCCTCCCATGGGGCATATCCACCCTCCATATTCAGATTACCAACACAATATCCAGCAGTAGATGCAACTACAAAAGAGCCTCTTCCAGTTGCATGAGTATCTCTTATGCGGCCTCCTGCACCTGTTTCAGCCCCGGGATACGGGGCCACTGCACATGGAAAATTGTGAGTCTCCGCAGTGAACAAGATATCGAGGTCACGGCCACTCATGTTCAATGGACAGGTAGAACCAGGTTGAACTGGTCGCAGCTGCTTCACCTGAAACCCTCTAATTGCACTGGAGTTATCCTTGAAGCCGATGACAGAATTGCTTGGATTGGCCTGTAAAGTACCCTTAACAATCTGCATGAGAGTCTTCTCCATTGGTTTCCCATCAATAATCATTTTACCACCGAAAAACCAATGCCTGCTATGTTCACTGTTTGACTGTGCAATGTCAAACAATTCAACATTGGTAGGATTCCGCTTAATATCATCCCTAAAGAGACTGGTATAATACTGAAGGTCTTGCTCATCAAAGGCCAACCCCATTCTGTCATTGATTTCTTCTAACGCCTCCCTTCCTTTCTCCATGACTGGTATGAAGTGGACCTCTTCTGGAACTACATTTGTCTGAAAGGAAGTGAGCCTACTGGCATAAACACATTCAGTCATCCGATCATGCACCATTGCAGCAAACTCACTGATTTGACTCTCCAGTAATGAGCCATCTACATACAACAAGTACCTCCTTGACCGCTCGATCCTGTTTATCTCTGTCAGACCACAAGCTTGGCAAATCGACACAGCATTTGCCGACCATGCTGTTGTAAAGGATAGTCTGGGACCAACTTCAATTATAATTACATTCGAACTCTGCTTTATTTCTTTGTCAAGAAAACTTTGAGTGCCCAAATTCTGAGGCTCGTAGGTCTCTCCTAAAATCCACTGAAGAGCTGAGAGTTTTTCATTCGAAAGACCAGACTGCAGCCCGATATTGTAACACTGCTCAGTCTTCAGTCCAACTATTTGACTTGACAATTTTGTCTGAACTGCTCTAAGAAGCTCAGCTGTGGCGCTTTCTTGAATTAACGGCACACGAAAGAAATGAATCACATTTTCTTGACCCACCACCTGGACCTCACTTGTTTTTTCATCTATGGAGTTACTTAAACTTCCTGAGGCCACAGCTCTAACCTTTACAAGCATGCGGGATCTTACCCTACCTCTGCGATAGATTTCTGAGGCATCTCTCTTTCCTGCAACATTGCCCCAGAGCAATCCACTAACACACCTAGGTGATTTCCTATCCAGCAATAACCTCTGCCTAGTCGAACCCTGTAAAGTTATCACAAACACCTCATTAGTTTACAAAAATAGATATACCAAAAGAGAAACTGAGAATCGAGAATTATAGAGCATACTTGAAGGAACTCTGCCGCTGCAGCTACATCAAATCTCGAAGTAGCCATTGATCACCTCAATCTGCAAACGAATTTAAGAAACTAAATAAAACCAACAGATAACACAGATTTTACCTGTTCAGTAGTGTAAAAACAAAAAAACACCAATGTTCATTAGCGAGATGATTCACTGCACCTAGTATAAACCACCAATGTTCATTAGCGAGATGATTCACTGCACCTATTATAATAGGAAATGGCTCGTGAAAATATTAAAATAGATTATTCTGCTTCCTACTCCTTCCGCGAGTAGGAAAGCTAGGGTATTCCATTCTATTTGTGTACAAAACAGCTATATCATCAGAGAATTTCAGAAAGACATTAAATTCACTAGAACTTACGGATTTCTCTGCTCGGAGATAACTGCAAAGAAATGCCGCCGGCGACTGAAGTAGGGGTGAGAGAATGGCTCCCAGGGAGGCTGGAGCGGGAAGCTGCCGCTGTAACTGCTGTCTCAGGTGTCGGAAAGAGTTGTACTAGGGCTTTTAACTTATAGTGGTGACTAGTCCACAAAATCTAAATACATTTACACAAATCCAGGTAATTTTAATATTCTCCCGGTCTCAATTTAAGTTGCAATTAAACTATTCATTTAGTCAAAATTAATTAATTTAAACTATAAAATTCAATTGATATATAAGTAAGTATATTATCATGTGGCATAATGTTAGATTCGTTTTAATGTGTATTTTCACAACACTAATTTTTTTATAATTTTTAACGGTACATAGTTAAAGATATTAATGGTCAAACATATTTTGAGTCAACTATTAAAAGTCAAAGTGTGTGGTTTAAGATGGGACAGAGGGAGTAGTAATGTACTTTTAATCCTAATCCTAGTACTAATCAAATTTTAATTATATCGAATTCTAATTATGAATATCCCCTAATTTATATAAGGGTAAATTGAATAAATAACCCGATTAAATTTCAAAAGTGCAGATATAACCTTGTAAAATGTGAAAGTGTTAAACTAACTATGAGTTTTTGAACAATAGTGTAGATATACCCAAATAGCACTTTTTTAGCAAGGAGTAAAAGAATTCAGACGTTGACATAATGTTAAAAGATTTAAAAAAATTCATAGATTTAAAACTAAAAATTGAATGATCATTCTACCACTAAACTTCTTCTTCTTCATGATCTTCAAAAACACCTTCGCAGCCCCACCGCCCGGAATTTGGAGATTCGTTGTCCATAGTTCGTCAGCCACCACCATTGTTTCCGCCAAGTTCCCCACCACCAAAAAATCAATAGAAATCCCCGCCCTCTAGCTTTGGCCCTCCACGAAACCCTCTTCTCCGCTACCTTCTCCGTTCACCACACCTAGGGATGATCATGGGTCTGGGACCCGACCCAGACCCACAGGGTCTAGACCCATTGGGTCAGGTATGGGTCCAAAATATTTGGACCCATCGGGTCCGGGTATGGGTCTAAATTTTGAGATACGGGTCCGGGTCTAAAGTACTAAGACCCAGACCCGATCCAGACTCACCCGTAGACCCATAGAAGCCTAACTATATACTCCCTCCGTCCCACTCTAAATTGCTTATTTTCAATCTTTCCTAATGTAGTAAAATTTTGGTAGTGTAAGTACAATTTTAACCCTCCTCCCCCAATTCCATTTCAGAGGCGGAGGGAGTAG
>JAUOBV010000011.1:7021909-7032397 GCA_032360425.1 Rubia occidens
TCACCAACAGTTTGGGCTTTGAACTTGAAAACGCACACGGCATTTCTTTGAAAATTGGGTAGTGGGTTTTTCGCCGGGGTTCTTCCGTTGCGTCGCTAGCCATCTGCTCGAGCTGGCCTTCGTGATAGAAACAGGTTGAGGATAATACACACAAGTAGGGTGTAACCAGCGCTCGCAGGTGGCTCGTTCGAAAGCTCAATCGATTTGAAGTTGAACCAATATACAGTAAGTTAAGCCCGAGACGACAGGCATGTACAGAGGCTCAGATCGGACTCAACTAAGATCACGGACAATGGTGAGACGAACAAATCAGTGCAATTCATTAAATAATTAATTTTTCTCTTTTAAATCAGCATTGAGTTCACAACTAAATCGCTTTTTTTTCCTCTCCACGGTAATTGAGACATTTCTAAACTCATTCCATGAACCCACTTGATTTTCTCTATCCTACTCATTAATTTTACATTTAACATTTAATTTATATAAATTTACCTAACAAAATAAATTCAAATGTAAAATTTAATAATACATTTGTAATTTATGAATTGGATTTTATTTTTTCAAATTTAATTTTCGAATTTAATTTCAATTTTTAAAATTTATTTTATGAATCTTAATTAAAAAGAACCATATATATTTTTAAATAATGTAATTTTGATTTTTAAAAAGAATTAAAATGTAATTTCAAATTTTTTAATAAAAAATCAGAATGCATGAAATGGAATTTCAAATGTGAAATGGAATGCATGAAATGGCAATATGCATGAACGGGAATGCAGGCGGGCTGAAGAGGACAGGACCACAAGGCTTCTGTCAGGCACCAAATAGAGAGCTGGCTCAGCCGCTTTGAGCCCCCTGTGGGATTTTCAGGCTCGATTTCGTCCTAATTTTTAATCGAACCCGAATTAAGCCCCCACTGCACATGCTCTAAGTTCCCGTTGTCTACAACAAATTATTCTAGCCGCTATTCCTTGAAAAATATGTATATTACTGTTTTAAATTTAATGAAGAATGTAAACTTACGTCGATTGTCGCCATAGTGCGAGTCACCAAGTCAGGAATTTTTTCCAAGGAATAAAAGAGCACATCGAACAAAAAGGGAATACTCCTATTAAGATTTCTTTACAGACCACCACTAAACTAAAGAGCCACGAAAAAGAGCACATCGAACAGAGAGGGAATATTAAGATTTTCTTTATCAGCCACCCACTACACTAAAGAGCCACGAAAGGAAGCTGTGAAGATCAAAAGGAATATCAAGAGCACTAACTTATGATATCTTCCCCTGTTTTACTTGGCTCGCGTACAAGAATCGAAAACACACATTAAACATAGTGTGGTAATAGTAGAGAATTGTGTTGCAATAACAGAGATATTCCAACTGAACTTTGAGGTGTGGCCGTGTGGCAGATCAAACACCATACCATTTATCCAGTGTCTACCGAAGATAGTTTTGCCCCACACCACAATACCTCACTACAACACACATTGTTGCAGTGTTGAGAATCCCATCCCACTGCCCCCACAAAAATTTGAATGAAGAAGATCATAATCTCTCTCAAGGCGAGGGACCGGGGAGTTTGTATTCAATCGAGCCCTAAATAAAGATCATCCGAACTTTATCTCTAGGTACCTAATTTCAAACCAAACACATCATCAAGTTCACAATAACTTATATCAGGCCCTCCTCCTTTGCATGTGAAGTCTTTCTCATAATCCAAAATGCAGCATTATATCGGTTCTGCAGCCAAATCAAAACCAAATTTGAGGTGACGATTGAAATAAATGCACATCAGAGCAGTTTTAACTGCGATAGCACTTTGTGAGCCAAAAGAAAGAATGCTAATAAAAATTTATGAGCAGTAAGACAGATGACTCGTCTCCAATGCCAAATTTCCTGGGAGGGCAACTACCAGTGTCCAAGTAATTGTGCCCAAAGAAAAGCGATCCAGATATAATCGTGTGCCTAACACACCATCGATTTTTTAAGAAAGTCTACTTCACATTCGCTACCGGAGGTAAATAAAAAGATATGAAGTTCAGAATATAGTCAGTAACAAGAGTGACCTTAATGCGGGCTTTGTTTACTTAAGCAAAAATGATTTAAGAGCTAGGGCACAAATAAACATTATAAAGAAATCATAGAAAGCTTACTTGCATCATAGATCGAGGATTTGTGGTGTACGTTGTCTTAACAGTTGAGCATTGCTGCAATATAAGAACAAATTTGTACTCTTCCAGTTACATACAATGTCAAACTGATAAAAGCATACCGTCATTAGTCACAATTACCTCAAACTTAAATCCATATTGAAGAGCAACTTTCTTAACATCTTCCAAACTTAGCTCAATCGACATCTCCTGCGAGTTACATATAATCAGAAGATTCAACTTTTAAAAGCACCATAAATACATGACCACAATGAATGATTAAAAAATGTAACAAAACAGACGTGTACAGTCCGATTCAAACAATAAGCTTACATCATCCTGCCCATACATATCTGCAAAGTGGTAGAGTAGGGGACCCAAATTTATCCAGACCTGCAAACATTGATGTTACTGTTAGTATGCCTTCTTAACACAAAATGCCGATATTGGTAGTAGTGTCTTTTTTTTATTCACTTACCCCTCCTTCCTTGAGAATTCTCGATATAATTTCAATATATTCCACAATGTTATGCGCTGTGTCAAGAAAGAAACAGGTAACAACAGCATCCCAAGCTCCTACACATAGCACAGATATGTAAATCAATAAGCTCAACTCACAGAGTACTTTAGTGACGAAAAGGCTTAAACTCACGAAAAATGGGGTTAAAATTGAAGACAATTCCCAGGAGTTGTCGAAGTACAAATTATTCTAAAGGTACATCATCAGAGTGCTGGAAAGACGATGAGCGACGCATCTGATTGTCAAAAGGATTACTATCTTAAAGCAATGTAGAAAAATGCATATTGGTTTGTTATATATTACTTCCCATGTCCCACTATTTGTTCCTAATTTTCTTTTTTGAACATCCTGCAATTTTATTCTCATTTTATTCCAATTTTGGAAAAAAAATCCATTCTATATTACTTCCCTTTCATCATTTTTTAATTCCCTTTCTCACTTTTCTTCCACGCGTTCACTTTTTTTTCTTGATCACCGTGCTCACTAGTACTAGGAAAAAATTACTGGAATGGAGGAAGTAGTCGCCAAAGATGAAGCTATACATCTCTCTTACCTACATGGCTTGTATCACTATAGACTTCAACAAAATCCCCTCCACACATCGAAAACCCTTCAGTAGCTCCTGCACTGTATTTGGAAATTGATATAAAAAAAAAATTCTAGTTAACTTCTTGGAGAAAAATAGAGTTTCAGCAGCACCACAAAAACAGAAAACATAGTTCGGACATGGTATTTAATTAGCAGGACCATTCCCTTGGATACAGTTAGAGAAGAATCCAAAGTCGCTAATCAGTGTAGGGATTCTTGTATGAATTATAGGCTGAAAAAATTTCATGATGATGCAACAAAGAAAGGAAGAAAAGGAAAGCAACAACTGGAACTTTTTGGTTCCCCCAGCTCAATGACAAAAAAGCCAACTCTGAAGTCTGAACTACTCGAAGTTTCCTAGACTGTCTGGTTCTTTAAGTCTTAAGTTCATCTTTCTTATGAAGTTTAACCCTACTTATATTAACAAAAAAAACAATTCCATCAACAGAGTATACTGCAGGTAGAATAAGGTTCGGTTTTGTCTATACGGCTGATCAAACTCATTCTTAACACACACCTCATACTGTAGGGAGAGATCGAGCAACCTCCTCTTGTGTAATTCCAAAGAAGCAATATACATAGTATATGTCAAAGCCAGCTTTTGGATACAATCCATCCAATAGAAAATTATTGAAAATAATTAGAAGTTCACATGAAATGATTTGCCAATACTGTACAACATTCTTATGATATTAGAACACAAACCATAGTGATTCTTAAAGCTCAAAACAGGAAATTTAGGTTGACAAAGTATAACCCATAAAAAAAGGACCTTGAGAGATACATAAACCAAATAGTTACAAAATGAAAAGAGCACAAGTAGAAAATAGCATTGCATAGGTCAACGAGAGAGGTGAATCTGTAGTACCTAGCTGGATGTATATCAGGAATTGAAACAGGCCGAAGCTGGTCACTGTCAGAAAGAGAGTTGCAATTACTGTGTATCCAAGGATAGATTGTCCACTGCCCAGCTGTCTCGGAACTAATGATGTAGCATAGAACCCAAAAACCAGATTTAAAATCCCATATGAGTCTTCAAATCCAATTGTGCTACAAAAATCACTCAAGTGAGTAGCCTTACTTGTTAAGAATAAAACTTGAACAGATCATCATGTAATATGAAAACTCATTTCCTTGGGAAATGAAACCTATAGGACATAAAGACACCAGACATTTTTAGCAAACACTCCAACGTGCACAAAAGAAAAGTTTCAGCACAGAAAACGCACCAAGACATGATATTTCTAGAGCTAGCCTCCCTAGTCCGGCACCAGGAACCAAACAGGAAGGTGGACTACATAGGATATGTATAATTTTATCAGTATTTCAACCCACGAAAAAGAAAGAAAATCAGAGTATTTAATAGCATTTATGAACGTGCATGTCCAATAAAATATCCATTTTGAAACATGTACCAGAGATGAGGAAACCTAGAACACACTAGAGAATATGTTAATTACCTCTCCTCTCTGCGATTAGGAAACAGATTATGAAGTGCTTTAAGAATTGGCTCATAGCACTGATCCCGTTCCTTCTGCCCCTGCACAACTCAACAAATAAAATTCACAAAACAGAAATACTCCTCCCCAGTGGGGAGAGCAGTGCAAAACAACAGTGAATATTAAGTCCCAAGTTGGGATTCCTCTACTAGAAAGAAGAAATCAAATGGAAGCGTAAAGACTACCTCAGATGCCCAATCTCGTACAATGTTTCGAATGATACACCGTACCTGGAAATGAAGATAAAAAAAAGGTGATCATTTTATAAATTAACTAGACAAACCAATGCCTTAAAGTAAATAAACTATAGAGAGTAGTGTGACACTCATGCAGTAACAGCATTATGGTAAATGGGATCAACCAAGATAAAAATACACAGTAAAGGAATTAGAATAAGGGTGGGCAACGGTTCGGTTTTCAAATGTTTCGGATTATTTGATTCGGGTTAATCAGGTTAACTTTTTATAAACCAAAAATTGAAACAGAACCATATTTGGAAAAACCAAATTCGGTTTATTCGAAAAGGTTTTCCAGTTTTCAGTTTCAATTAAAATAAAACCGAATAAACCAAATTGAGAAACAAAGATTATAAACAAATGTAAACTACGGACCAAATAAACATATGTACAATTACAATTTTTATTTTTATTTTTTATTGAAAGCATAAACATGACATTTCCTACCTAAACATAGGCAATAAAAATCCATGCACACGAAAAATTAAAAAGCCATCAAAAACCTTAACATGAAACACAATTTGTGCACAGTAAAGAGCCATCACAGTCTTTGCATATTAAAAGGTCATATTCTTCGATCAAGTAGCTCTGAAAGGAATAAGAAATATAACTTCACTATGACACTATCTATAATTAAAGTTTTAGGGTAAAATTAATATATTTATATATTTTATAGGCATATATTTGATTTATTCATATATTCATAATCCGGTTTTTGGGTCCGTTTTTGGTTTATGTTTAGAATACGAAAACCAAACCATAAACCATATTCATAATTCGATTTAACCAGTTCAAATATTTGAATATTGGGGAAAAAATTGGTCCGGTTTAAATTCGGGTAATCGATATTGGATTCAGTTAGGAAACGCTATAAAGGTAAGCGATGGAGGGCTAAGATGCTCAAACTTGCTGTGGCTGAAACTCTCTATGGTGATAGGCAGTGGAGGAATGAGAAATGCTTTAATAGCAACACTAAAGAAATTGATGTAATCAAACGAATTCTTGAATGTATAGTGAGTAGAAGTTGGATGAATCCAAAACATAAAGATAGGTGTGCTAAGCTTATGGTAGAGTTTGAATAGTTTTGATAGGAGATTTTGTAAGCAAAATAGGTGTACATTGATTTGGAGTTTTAATGAAAGGTTATACGTTCCAAAAAAATATATTGGATTCAGGTTTCAGTTTTCAGATTTTTTGCCCATCCCTAAATCAGAATGAATGGTTTCAAGCGTAAGCAGCTATATGGAAGACTAATGTACTTTAAAAGCAATATCTGGAAAACATGAGCATATTATGATATACATGTGATACATCACCAATAGAAACAAAGTGCATGTTTGCATGTGTACACGACATCATGTATAAAAATTATTCGCATATCAATATGGCAAAACTCACATCCGAAACCATGAGAGCCTAATCTATTGCAAAGTTAAAGAGCAATAGAACAAAGGCATGACACTATGCAATCCATTACTAACTTTTTTAATGATGCTTTGCACATTACCTTATCTACATCAACTAAAGGAACATGCAACTGTAACGATGGATCCAACCAATCAGGGTTAAAAGACATAACCTGCAACAGAAAAGGATTTAGGAGAAAGAACCATTAGGATTTATTCCGAGAGGTGACAAACATTCCAAAAAGAATACCGTCATGTTTCAAGAAACAAAGAAAGTGAAGTGCCAAGAGGAGAGTGAAACGGGGCCAAAAATAGAGACCAGCACCAGATAACCAATGGACTTTCTTTTTATCCCTCGCCATCAAAATCTACATTTAATGTTGCACCAGATATCATCTCTACTTTGATTATAAAACTCACACATTGACATGTAAGTGATGGATGTCATTGTCGAAAGGTAATGAACACCAAATATTTATAGAAAGAGAACTTTGTAAGAAACAACATAGTTCTCCTACATGTTTATCTTTCACCTTTGACAAAAAGCTAGGGATTCAAGCGTTGTAGTAGCTAATGAAGGCCTTGACTCAAACTTGTTAAATAGATAAAGAAAAAGAAGGGGTGCAATGTAGCCGATAAGTATTATGATTACAAAACTAAAAGCCTTACATTTTCATTATGAGTATGAGAGAATGTTGCCTCATTTGTGGTACCAGTTTCATTTTCCTTGTACTCTGGGTCCATACAGCAGCCTCCAGTATTGCCTATGTTCAATTGTTCCTCTCTCGTATCCTGTTGTTTATCTTCAGAGGTCAACACTCATAATGAAAATTAAAGAAACATATTGAACTTAAAAGACATGAAAAATATAATATATCTATACACTCGCACGCACACGCACACACACAATTGTTTGAGCTTAGTTTTGTTATTACTTTGGGACTGCATATCCCATTCTCAGGGTCAGCTTGGTCAGTTAATGAGTGGGAACCCCTTCCATCAGCAGAAGGAAGCATACAAGACCCAAGGACCATCTCTCCAGAGAAAATATTTTGAGACTTGCTCTGACATTCTCTTTCACAGACATCAATGTCTTGACTCATATCAAGTGGGGGTTCAAAAGCCTGCCAAGCAACAGAAAGAATTTTAATGATAGAAGAGGTTTGAGGGACAGTTCTAAGTACACCTTGGAAAGGATGTGAATGATGTGAGCATAAAAACAGGCAGCAACGGGACAGGTGACAGGACACTTAAGAGACAAACTAATAAGGTTAATGATTACCTTAAGCATTTCAAAAATAAATTTTGAATTTTTAGAAATGCACCTGCACCATAAAGCATAAACATCAGAATCAGATAATACAAATAAGAGGCTAGTTGAAGATTTTCAGATTTGATGCCATAATCTTGAAGAAATTTGTGCAGGGGCAGTTGTAAGGACGCACCATAATTATGCCAAAGAAAGAAAACTGTTTGGAGAACTATTTTTGTAATCATACTAAACAAACTAAATTAACGCTACTGACATTTCAGAGGTTAAGTTGGAGAGACAAGAAAGGGTGTATCATGGATCTTACTTGCATCTTTTACTTGCACACAATTACCAACCTCAATGTTTTGAAGCTACAAAAAGTTCAACAGTAGCCATTAAACTGAATATCCCATCTTCAAGCTCAGTTTAGCAAACTTTTGAATAAAAAAGAAAGGGTAGCTCAAAGAATAATAGCTTCTGAATGTGCAGGCTCGAAGGAACGACCAGATTGTTGAGGCTAAATTCATGTCCTTATTTTATACTTTTCTAGACAGAAGGCTACTAATGTTCCTTGAACCCATGGCCTCTGGTCACATAGCAATAGCTCTTCTTACACGTGTGCCAAGGCTTTCCTTTAAAAAATTTAAACCAAACTAGAGTTATATGATAACATGGAGCAACAAGCTAAATTTACTAAGTATCAATGAAGTTAACCATAGAGATTTCCAACAATCCATGTGACTGTATAAAAAATTAATTTAATAGAGACATCATTTTCTAATACATGAATTGCATTGCCATAGCATGTGCATGACTCAAATTTCACAGCAGGAGACAAGAAACACCAATCATTTAAAAAGTGAGAGCAAAAGGCACCACTCCAAAAAATAACTTAGAAACTACAAATACAATGCATAAACTTACAATCTAAGCTTCTGAAATTTAGATGGAAGATGGGATAAGAGATCCTGCAAAAGCATACCACAAGAATTAAATCAGCAACTTAAGCAATTTACATCTCAGAAATTTCTGCAGAACTTTCTAAATCATATTGGCTCCTTATACCTCAAACCTACAAATCCCATTTCACCAGGTGCATGCAAAATTGCACACCATACATGATATGCTATACATCTCATCATAAAGCATTTGCACTATTCAGAGGAGTTTACATCATGTGTTGATTGAATTAAACTGCCTAGTCAGAAACGTTGTTACTTGTTTAATATGTTTCTCTAAAGCTCAAAATAATACCGACACGGATTAATTTGGCTTACATCTATCTTCACGGTTTAAACTGCTGTAACCACGCAAACATTTCAAGTAAAACAAAACTGTCATAATCACTCTCCAAGAAACAAAGATGTAAACATTTCAGGAGGTTTTTTCTATATTTTTGTTGAAAAGAGTACCTAACTGTGATACACACAGATACCTGCAGCCTAATGAATTGCACCAATGAAGGAATGTATCATCAAATTACAAACTTCCCAAAGCATTTCAAGCCGTTTTATTCATACAATCATTTCACACAAATACTGAAAACATAAGAAAAGCTATACAGGAAAAATAAAAACAAAACCTTATGGGCCGGGGGAAGCCTACGAAAGGACCTTTCATTTCTCCGGACATCTTCTTCAGCTGCCTCCGGATAACTGCAAACCAGTGAGCACATAACAGGTATCCACACACACAATCAAAGTAAAATGTCGTTAAATTTAGGGATACATGTTTACTTGACATAGGCGCTGATGATCCGCTTCAGGGATTTGACTTCCAGGGCTACTTCCAGTTTCCTGCGGCGGAGCTCTTCGTCTTCGACGTTGTTTTTGGTGGCGCCCGCCATCTCTTTTAGTATTTGTCCACGTTCTGAAGTTTGATAGCTTTTTGACCCTCCCAGAAGAAAGCTGTTTGATACTACTAGGGCCGAAGTGTGAATTTTGCTAAATTTACTCTGGAAGGGCTTCAGAAGGTGACAATTGCAATTATGACATCTTTATTTGTACTATTTTTAAGGGACGAGAAAATGTTTAGCCCCTAATTTCAGAAGAATGGCATCAGTGGCGTTTATAAACTTTGGATCCTTCGCATGACTGTGTTGGGTTAGGATATGGGATAATAATTCCTAGTCACTTTTAGAAAAAGAAAGAAAGAAACTTAAAGTCCGAAATACGAGTTTTAATTAGAATTATATAAATGTAAGATATTTTAGTTACAATATTACAAATTTATAATGCAACGTTCAATTATAATTTTATGACTCGATTAATGCAACCTACCAATTTTTTCTAATTTAAGGTTTAAACTCTAGTTTTTCCATAATTTATGAAAACAATTCCACTCTAAAGAAAATCACCCTCTCTCAAGTAAACTACATACGCTTTAATTGCTTCATTTAAAAAAGAACTGCTCCATATTTCAGGTAACTCTTCAATTATTCATATTCTTTTGCCGATTAAGCTCGAATTTACTGGATGGTTCTTTTGTCACAAGTTCATTTTCACACAGATTATTGAGAAGTTGAAAGAGGTTGGATGATTGCGGTATGATTGCGCGTTGTGTTCACAGGTTTCAAGGAGAAATTAGGAGCGAGACATGGATACAAATAGAGAGAAAGTATTTGGCGAATGCGTCATCTCATTATTATTATTATTAAAAAAAAATTAAAGAAAATGGAGGATGCATTTGCTAAATATGTCCTCTCGTTATTATTATTATTTTAATAGAAAAAATGGAGGACGCATTTTAATTTGACAAAGTCTTGGGAAAGACCGTCTTTCCATAAGCTTATGGAAAGACGGAGTTTAATTAGAATAATAAAAGGTAAAAGGTCTTA
>JAUOBV010000011.1:7107489-7117900 GCA_032360425.1 Rubia occidens
ATATGTGTGTGTGTGTATGTGTGTGTTATTTACATTTGCCTTCTTCTGCGCTTTTCGAAGGTTTGATTTTTACATATGATTCAGCAGCCATAGTGCATCTATATTATTATTTACAAATGTAAGATTTGATTTTTACCTATTGAACGTTTGTGGTGCAGAAAAAACCAAATAAATTCCCCTTGTTCTTGAGTCAAGCAGATATTTTTATGTCCTTTTTCTTAACATTGTTTTCTGCCTTGTGTTTACTGCCTTTTGTATATAGGTTGAAGAATAACATCACTGAGAATTCTCCGATCAACAGCGCCCCCATATTTCTCTCTCTCCCGCCGCAGTGTGTAGCTCCTCAGGTTCGCACAAGTCATGCACATGCTTTTATGTACATTTTTATTCACTTTGTTTTAATCTTAATCATTTTTCCTTACTTTTGTTATGTTTGAAGAACTGTGCCGCCGAGAATTCTTCTGAACCACACTCTGCCCTCTTCCTCCACCTCTTACCGCTGTAATAATTCCTCCCTCAGGTCCATACGATACCCTTATGTCCTGTTATGAGCTTAAAGAATAATGATTTTATTTTAATTTTTTGGTGCCTTTTGTGGGGGGTGTTGTTCAGGATTTGTGCAGGATTTTTGTGAAAAAATGGTAATGAAAGTAAGGGGTTTTTTATATGATTATTTGAGATAAGCTTTTTTGTTACTTGTGAAAGAGGAGTGGAAAGCTTTTTCAAGATTCTTGTTTGATCATTAGCTCAAAGCATGGATATTGTTTTAAACTTTTTATTTTCACATTTTGGGTTTAGTTTTTGAGATTTGTGAGAACTTGCTATCAATGTTTTATGATCAATTTTAGTTTGAGGTAAAAGAGAAAATAGATATTTTCCCCGAAGTATACATTCATATTTCTGTTGAAATTTGCAAACAAGGTTATGTTTTTGTTGTTACAACTAATGGTTGTGTTTCAGAAATTTAATTGCTGTTATATTCATTCGGGGAAGAAATAGTACGTGTTTATCGTCCCAGTCATAGTTGAGGGATCTCCTAGAAAATTTTGAGTTGTTGTAGGAGGAGCGTAGAAGAGCCATATATGAGAAGCTTTCCGCAGAAGAGGAGCTCAAGGAATGCAAGGCTGGTTTGCGTGAGTCCCGACAACAGATGTACTGGCTGAAAGTCACATGTGAGAAGATTGGCAACCGGTCCAGCGAAGCGCAGAGGGAGGTTGAGTTTGTTGCTAAGGAGATGAAAATGATAGCCAACGAGAAGGCTGAGATGGTCGAAAAGGAGAAGGAGCTCGCAAGGCTGATAAATAAGTGACTAGAAGAATGGCGACGGCTAACACGAATGTTGTTGAGGAGTTTCAGAGCCAACTTTCTTGATAAAGGCAGTTGCTGAAATGATGAAGAGGATAATTGCTGAAAAGGAGGTCGAGGTGGCCGCTAAGATCAAGGAGCTCTCTGAAGCTCATCAAGAAGAAATCAAGTGCTTGAAGATGGATCATAAGAAAGTTGTAAAGGAACTTGGGAGCCAAGTTTTTTTTTTAAGGATGAGGCTGAGAGAGTGCTAGGGATTATCGGTACAAGCAACAGGTCGAGCAATGAGTGTCAGCCGATGTAGTATGACCTGTTGGACGACATGAGCAGGCAGTGTCAGCTTGGGGATGTTGATGCCGTATTCGGGTTCAAGTTTGTGTCGAGTCTCACAAAGTTGGGTTTGAGTCAGGTTCGGTTCAGGTTCACGGTGGGTTGGGTTGGGTCAAATTTGGTTCCATTCACTTTTATATTCAAATCAGGTTTATACACGGGTTATTTCACGGGTCTGGGTCGTGTCCCGATGGGGTTTTAGGTTGAAGAAAATTTGACCAGGTTTCAGCCTGAGTAAGTCTTTGGGTCGGGATTGCCAGGTTGGGTTGAAATTTGGGCCATGTTAGTAGGGATTAGAGTTGGTTAGATTTTGGTTTTTGAGTCTTGGATAAATTGGGTTCCGGGCTCGAGTCTAAATCATACAGGGTTTGGGTAGAGTTGGTTATATTTAGGGTTTCAGGTACGAGTTGTCGATTTGCGTCTAGATATGTTTCGGGTCTAGGTCGATCTGGGCAGGATTCAGGTCGCGGTCGATAGGGTTTTGGGCCAATTCAATAATATTTTGTATTTTGGGCCTGTAATGTCGGGTAAGGTTTTAGTTATGGATTATTGGGTTGGGTTTCAAGCACAGATTGGTTAAGTTAGCTTGTTTTTTTATTGGTAAGATTTTGAGTTTCAAGCATGGTTCTGTCGTGTCGGGCTTAGATTGTGTTTGGTGACCAAGATGGTTATGTCATATTTCTGGCTTGGTTTAGTCAGATTTTGAGTTTTTGACCCAGGTTGTTAGATCGTTTTCGAGCCTTGATTGCCAGGGAATGAAAATCAATATTTCATTATTTTTTATTCAATTCCAACAGATTTCCTATTTTGCATAATCCGGCATTTATTACACTATAGTTACTTTTCCATTTAAAGTTAGAGTTCATTTTTAATCACTTCAAAATATATTTAAAAAATTAAGTTCAGTTTTAAAAATATCAGCATAACAAATTTGAAACTAAAATTTTTAATTAGAAACTAGTTTTCTTTTGTATTCTTTTTACATATTCACCCGGTTTGAAATAAAAGGTAACAACATCCAAAATTTTTATAAATTACAAACCAAAGAGATTAATTCCAATCTTCTAAGAAAATAATTATTGACAAAACCTTACAAAAATATAAAAATATATCCCACATGAGTTTGAGATTGTAGTAGTTTTCTCTAAAAAAATTTTTTGTTGAAATTCACTTTTTAGTAGGAATGGAAGAATGATGTGAACATGAGACTTAAATTTTTAGTAGAAAAATGAATACTGTGTTATGATTTGAAGCATTCAATTGGAATTGCATTAAATATTCATACCCTATAATTCTTTTCTCTTTTTACAAATATAGGGGAATGAAGTCTTCTCTCTCATCAAAATCTCTATTTTAGGGAATGAGATGGGGAATATGTTGAAGTTGAAAAACCATGTAAAATCCCCATTATAGGGAAGTTGTTGGACTTGCTCTTACAAATACTCTTCACTTTAAGTACAACTCATGTAAAATTATGAAAAACTACAGCATTTTAAGAAATTTTATTTTAAAAACTAAATGTATTTTTAGAACTTGTAAATGGATAGGAAAGGGTTGAAAAAGGGTTAAGAGAAAATGGAAATGCAGAGAATCAATAGTTAAGGGATAATTTACAGTTAAAAATATTCTATTTTGTTTTCATATAGTAATTAAAAACTCTAGAAAATTGAGGCCCCAAAAAATTTGGAGCCATGTTCTGTAGAGTCTACTTGACCATGTCTAAGCCGACCCAGTTTTGGACCTATATCAAACCGAAATGATTTTCATTTTGGACCCGTCGAACCGAATTCTAGTATTTTTTTTTTTCATTTTTGTGTTAGAAAAAATAAAATATTTTTTAAAAAAGATACTCCCTCTCCGTTCCACAAGTATTGACTCTCTTTTTTTACAAATCAAACTTGGTAAATTTTGACGCTAAATATAAATTAATACATTCATAATAAAAATATCATGTGAGATATTGTTAGATTCATCTTTTTGAAAAATAAGTAAAATTTCTCATTACCAAAATCGATTAAGTACAAATCAATGTCAAATCCAACTTTCTATCACCCTACTTCTTCTCTATTCGACTTCTATCATCCATTTAACGCATTTACTTCTTAATTTTGGTATCATATAAAGTCTATAAACTATATACTCTATGATATTCTCAAAAATACTCACCTTCCTAGCAAGCCACCCTATTCTATTATAAGACATAATTGGGTTTCAACACTTGTTTCCAAACTTTCTTTGTTTTTGCACACTAAAAAAATAGGTGTTGCATGCTCTTAGTTTCATCACAGAATGAACATTTCTCATCTTCAATCAAACCAAACTTCTTCGGCCTTTCTTTTGTTGCCAATCTCTGCTTCTACCTCATCCATAATATAAACAGAGCTCTTGGTCTTGCTAGATTTCCTTTCAGCATTCTGCACCATTCCACATTTTCATGATTTCCTCTCAGTTTATTATAAATTTCTCTGACGCTAAACTCCTTCTTCGGGGTGATTTGAATATGTGTATCTCCAACTTGATGTTCCAACATCTCCCACATTTTTGGAAGGAACTAAGTGCAAAGAGTAATGTTCACCAGTAATTCCAAATTTGATTCCGCTCAAACCAGATGGAACTATTGGCATCCCTTGTGGAACTTACAAACTGGAAGAGTGAAAAAGAATCAGGTTATGCATCTTTTACACGAGGATATCAATACCGCGATATATACTTCAAGTCATACTCATAAGAGGACATTAACAATACGATAAATTTCTTAGCTATGCATCTTGTAAACGTCCTTTTCGCGACCCTCGGAACTCCTAACAAAGGTGTAAAGGGAAAATCTCCTTTTGCATACCATGTATTGTGCGTCCCAATCTACAGGTTTTTGCTGGTATAGCTTTTTCTATAGCTTTTTGTCGCGAACACAAACATGTCATGATATATAATATACCCATTATGTGATTCACGACTACTTTTAGCCAGATTATTGAATGAAATAGACACTTGACTATATCATCCGAGTTTTTAAATTATTGTGACCTTGTTGTCTCAATGAAGTTTCAAAATCGGAACCTAAGGGCTTGACATAGTTCTGACTTCGCAACTTATAAAATGCATAAAATCAAATTAATTGTGTCAACAAACAGAAGAGAAATCAAAATTTTCCCAAGGCATGAAATAAAAATATTCAATTTAGGTTCCGATTTCAGAACCTATAATTAAAATTTTAAAAGAATATAATCAATGTTCGCACCCTGAAGACATGGTTCCGAAACCAGAAATAATCAAGTTCTGAATTCTAAACCAATTTGTGGAGTCAATAAGAGAAGAAGAGGTTCTGAATTTGAAACCCAACGAAGGCGGTTCTACCATCTAGACAGAGGCAGCAAAAAATTGCCTTTCATTGAGCCCGACTAAAGGCAGTTTATCATACCACCTTTGATCGTGGACAATCAAAGGCGTAGTCAGAGAAGTCGCACTGGTTTGATACAACTGCCTTTAATAGGCGCTCTCTACACTAATGAACTTGTCCCAAATACCCTTTGGTGTTTCCTATTGAATGACACCATATTTGATTTCTGGAGCAAGAGCCAATCAGATATTACTAACGAATTTCTTCATCATATTAGCCCAAGCACGATGAATCATTCTTTCGAGTTTCTCATCCTCGAGAGTTTGATAAAAATTATCCCTCACAAGTACATATTGCATCGTACTCTGCCACATAGTGAAATCCATCTTTCTATTGAAAAAAGACATCTGTAATCTTGTTTCCGACATTTTTTCAAAAATTTTAAACAACCAACTCTACAACTAAAAACAACAAGAAGAGTGAAAGAAGCCACCAAAGTGCAGAACTTCGGTTCAAGATCACATGCAATACTTCCAGACCTAGGAATTCTATCTCCAACATTCAGATTATAGAAACATAACCTAGGAACTCCTAGTAAAATTTTCATTCAGTTTTGATTTACCAAAGCAGTACTTGGAACTCCAAAAATCTCCTCTTTCACTTTATTTTCTTCGGTCTAGCTCTGATACTAATTGTTGGGGATTTTAACCTCAAACTTCATCTCGTCGAGATTAAAAACCCCTCATTTACTCCCACGACAACACACAATCAACAAGCCAAACAACAAACACACAAATTTTATGCGGAATCCCAAATTGGGAAAAAACACGGGAATCAAAGGATTCTGATCCACTAGAAAATAAAAAGAGTTTTATAATATATGATCTACCTCTGAATATACAATGTGTCTTTAACACTCAATTCTATTTTCTCTAATTAAAATAAATTCTCATTATATTTAGAGTTTGAGAAGTATTCCCAACATTTAATTAGTTTTCAAGTCTTTCTTTAAGCCAATATAAGAAAGGCTTATTACTTCAAGAGAAAAGTGTATATATAACCCTATATATTTCACATAAGTGCAAATATAACCCTGTAATAATTTAAAGTGCAAATATAACCCTAGATAGGTAGTGTATGTGCAAATATAACCTTTTCCAACAGTTTGAGACCGGATTTGTTAAAAAGATAAATATACCCCTCTGTAAAAAAAAATACTTCTTCCGTCCCACTTTAAACTTCCTAATTGTTTTTTGCACAAACTTTAAGACAAGTATATGTAGCATATTTTTAATGAGTGATGAGAGTGGGCCTACATAAATCAAATGAAAGGAAGAGTTATGACCACATATTTATGGTTAAATGTACAAAGTTTAGAATTAGGAAGCTTATAGTGGGACGTCCCAAAAAGGAAACTAGGAAGTTTAAAGTGGGATGGAGAGAGTATAAAAAACAATGAAATTACCTTCATACCCCCGAAGCCCTAATCTCCTTCATCTTCTTCCACCTGTAGCTTCACTATGTTTCTTCTCGAATTTCCCTTCATCTTCATTGCTCGAATTTGTTCTCCTTATTGTCTTTCTCATTGTTTTCCGGTCTCCGGGGCTGATGGGAAGCGAACCAAAGCGGAGCTGTAGATCAAGGCGGTTGATGGGTGCCAGAGGCGGGGCAGGGCTGACGGGTGGCGGGTCAAAGCGGCGTGGGGATGCAAAACCCTAGCGGTGGGGGAGACGACAGGGGAGGGTTTAATGTGGTGTGGTGGAGGGTTTGATGGGTGGTGGGGGAGGATTTGATGTGGTGTGGTGGCGGATCTGTTATTTTCCCGTCGCAGGCAGATGAGTTTCTCACCGAATTAATCGAGAAAAAAAATAAGTGACCCAATGGAGCAAGCTTTAGGACACAAAGACAGGGAGATCTATCGCCTGGGGAAAGACATGGACACAAAACAAGCTCAGGTCTCAATTCATCAGAAATCTTTCTCGGAGAAGATGCGACGAAAGTTGAGGCTGCACAAAATTTAGACTCGACGGGAGGTGGTGATGTGACGGGGAGGGGGGGCTGATGGGTGGCAAGTCGTGGTGGTGGACCGGTGGCAGCGAAGCAGTGGGGGGTGGTCTGTGGGTGGTGTTCAGCGACTGGGGATGGTGGGAGGAGGGCATTTTTATCTTTTAAGTTTTTTAGTTTAGCTGAAAGGGCATTTTGGTCATTTTCAATAGGTCAATGGCCGGAATATAGTTTTTAGGGTTATGTTTACATCTATGTAAAGTAGTTATGGTTATTTTTGCAATAAAAATTATTTCAGAATTATGTGTGTACTTACTGAAATTATATAGAGTTATATTTGTTTATCTCCCTTACTTCAATTAGTCCTCACGTTCTTCAATCTTTCTTGCCTTACCCCCACCATCCCACCAAGCCTACCAAACATCACACAATGCCCAAGTAAAATTTGGATCCCCTTAAAATATTGGGCCTAGCCTTTGATCTTGATGACAATTATTGTTTTATGATTCTATTTGGAAGTAGTACGTGGTGAGAATTTCACAATACGTTATGGGGTGTATTTCAGAACTAGAGTGAAGATCATTGCATAAAATTGCTCAAGACCAGTTGGTAAAGTGATCATTCTTCACTATATTTACCTCTAAAACCAGTGCTGTTGTAAGAGGAGCTTACCAAACTAACACTCTCATTATGGTTGTTACCAGCGAGGAAAAAGCGACCCGAGATGAGACTGATATTTTCATCTACTGCAAAAGCTTCATAGTTAGAAAATATATCAAGAACCTGGTAAGAAATGTCTCATGGTTGAAACAGCCTTGAGTCAGTTGTGAAAGAAACCACCTACAAACATTGTAGTGCAGACAGTTTCTCTGAGTGTGACATAACTGTTCTGTTTTAAGTTTTAATGGTTTAGTTCCTTTGATCCCCTGCCTTACCTATTTCTCTCGCATTCGATGTCGTGTTCTCAGCAAGACACTTTCACTACGACAGAAGAACATCGCGGTGAACAAGCAAAAGACAGGCGTGGGATGAGAACAGTTTGTACTTGACATGGTGACATTATGTCTCGTTCAGGACAACCACCTCAGGTAGAACAACAGGGAACAAGAGCAATAGATTAGCATAGTGCGAAAGATGAAATATTGAACACTAAAATCTAAGAGAGCTTCTAGAGCATAACATGGCAGCAGAGAGATGCAGCTACTTCATCAAACAGCATCAAAATGGCTACCAGGAACATGAAAGACAGAAACATATAGCATGAAATGCTTTATTAAGACAAAATAGTTCATCATGCAATTGGAAGCCAAGAAACAATTGTCAGATGACTGTCAATTACATGGTTCAGAAGAAAGCCCTGCTGCCATAAAATACTCTTGGGCTTGGTTCACTGCCCTTCGATGATGCTTTTGATTTCTCATCGGAGCTAGAATTTCCAGAACTGGCATTTGCAGTGTCATTGCCGGGTGGGGAAGCCTCCGTTGTCATGTCAAGTGGAAGCCTCATCTTCGCAAGAGCCTCAGTGAACTGCTGCATGCTTTTCATGTACATCTGAACTATATCTTCTTGAACGACTTTTGATTCTTGTTCCAGAGACACATTGATGAGAGGTGGAGTCAACAGTGGGGCTGGAGCTTCTGCAGGTGCACCATCTGCCTTTTCTGAAGCATTTGTGTTACCTAGTTGGTTCTGGGATCCGGGAACACTTGATGCTTCAGAAACAGATGAGCTACTGCTGGGGACGGGAGCTGAATCAGACTTTGGAACTTCCAAAGTAGCAGGGGGAGTTCCCACTCCTGAAGAAACAACTTCATCAGAGGTAGTCTGAGCCGTCTGACTAGCTGTAGGAGAAGTTGTACCTTGACAGCCAAAATCCATTCCTGAAGAAACAACTCCATTAG
This sequence comes from Rubia occidens, assembly GCA_032360425.1. Lineage (NCBI taxonomy): Eukaryota > Viridiplantae > Streptophyta > Magnoliopsida > Gentianales > Rubiaceae > Rubia > Rubia occidens. Next base: position 7,116,367 of record JAUOBV010000011.1, read on the forward strand.
AGGAAGTAATCTGAGTCTTACCATCATGTCCATCAGGACAAGATTGCTCAGTGCTAATGCAATCTAATTCAGAGCATGGAATTGCAAAATACTCAGTAGCCATCTTCTCATTTTCTTTCAAAATCTCCGGATCCACGAACTCAATCTTGTCATACATGTCACACGTAATGGCACCTCCATCGCCCGAATCCTTACCACCCTCACCCATCACAGCATGTGATGATGAGGCAGGGATTTCAAGAACCTCAGGCGATGAACCGTTGTACGTGAGGGTCAGCAGCACAAAACCAGCATGAACATGGTACAAATCACTGGAAGAAAGCGAGAACTCTTGCGCGGGCTTCCCATTCTTGATGAGCACATCACGAAGGGGCACCAACGCAAACCCCAACAGCTGATCTTCCAAGTAATTCCTCACCCTGCTAAGCATCCAAACCTCAATCTTCAACGAAGATTCGATCTTCTCCACATTGAGCCTAACATTCTCATCGAAAACCGGATTTCTCCCCCCACCATTAATAATCCGGGTCGAAACAGTCCTATCTGGATTACTAGTCAAGAACAGCTTGGCATACACATCCTGATTCTGGTAAATGCATATGTTGTGTATATCCCTAGCTTCATGAATGTAAACATCAAGAATTCCTATGAAACCCTCTGAATTCCTCTCCACACCATCACTACTCTTTCTCCCATTCTCAACTAAGCCTCCAGAATCCAAATTCAAGAACTTTGACCCCATAACACACAAAACCCAGTTCACAACACCACAAGATGGTACTAAAGAGACTGAAACTACAGCTTAAATGAACAGAAGGCACAAATTTAAAGCAAGAATTGAGGTGTTGTCAAGTGTGAACAGTTCAATTGTTGTGTCCTGGACTTACCTTTCCTTGCGCTCCCAAAACGCCTAAAACGGAAGAAAACTGTCGGAACCCCTCGGGCACAGTGCATAACAGAGATACAGTGGCAGTTTTTGAGGGATTTCTTGTTCGAGAAAACAAGGGAAAAAACCTGGAACGGTGCTAAGTGGGGAATAAAGATATTTTATTTTCTAAAAAAAGAAGATATTTTATTAGTACTCCCTCCGTCCCAATCTAAATATCACAGTTGTTTTTCAGACACTATTCTTTATTAAAATTTAGCCTTATATTTGAATAGATATATGAGCAACAATATTATCATATGTGATATTGTTCAATTCTTCATAAAAAGTAGTTTCTAAATATCAATTTTTTTACCCAAATTATGCATAAATGAAAATATTAACGGTCAAACATGTTTCTTGAAAAACGTGATAATGATTGTCCTGGAGGAGTATTGAATTAGTGACTAGAGTAGTGGAGAAGAGAAAAAGTGGGGTGCGGCTGCCTTAAAAAAACATCCGAGTCTTATCTTTTACTCCCTCCCTCTGTCCCAACTTAAATTGCACAAGAATTATTATCACACAGTTTAATAAACATGTTCGGCCGTTAATATCTTTACCTACGTATAATAACGACAAATAAAAAGTTACTTTTCAGAAACTACGTGT
>JAUOBV010000011.1:7140215-7153186 GCA_032360425.1 Rubia occidens
TATTTAGGGTCAAAGTTTGCAAAGTTTGACTCTCAAAAAGTAAATAAGCAATTTAGAGTGGGACGGAGGGAGTATGTCTTTTAATGCATATCGTAACATCGCACACGATAATTTTTACATTTATATACCTGTAATATTTTAAAATCCAAACAACATTAATTTTAGATGAGAATAATAAAGTAAGACATATGTAGAGGAACAATGATAGAGGACGGTAGGGGTGGAAAACAGGTGGTCGGGTCGAATAGGAGTTGGGTAATATGGGTTGTTAAAAAAATATGGGTATGGCCTATTTCAACCCATTTTATGATGGATAAAAAATGGGTCGGGTCACAAATGAGTTGGATTGAAACCCGAAGGTAAAATTATATTCAACACATGGTCAAAACTGGGTAAACCCGCGGGTTTCTACCAATATATGAACCCATATGGGTAAAACCCGCTGGTTCAACCCATATAGTGACCCATTTGGGTTTATATAACAACTCATATGAGTAAATCCGTGGGTTTTAACTCATATATTGATCCATATGAGTTTATATACAAACTCATATTTGTAAACTCGCAGATTTCAACCCATATGGGTATATTCACGGTGAACCCACAAACCCAACGTGCTCAATCCATATTTTTCAAATACCTATTTAATCCATTACTCATTTAACTCATTTTATCCACACCTACTTGAATTTAAAAATAGATAACCCGCTTGACCTACATATCTAATTTGCCACCTATGGACAATACACAAGAGCAAAGGGAGTAACAGAATTCATATAATGGGCTGGACCAGTAGTTTTTTATTTTTCGTTTTGTCCCAAAAACATAGCCCAACACAAACACTAAAATTACGTATTTCCGCTTCTCCACAGCAACATTACACAGTTTTTGAGCACCTGTTGTCTTCTACAGTATCCGGGCATATGCAAATGGCGCCGCTGTATCTGAACTTGAGCGCCGCCGCCACGGCCCTCCAGCTCCGCCTTCGTTCGTCCGCAGGTCTGCTTCTTTTTAAGCGCTTTAATTCTTCAGTCACTCCAAGTTTCGTGGGTCCGGCAAATCATCGAACACCTTACGGGCATCAGAATCAAATGAACCCTTATCCTCCTCCACAATATCCCCACAATAACCAGCCCCAGTTCCATAGCAATGTCAATGCTAATCCCACCAACTACCCTCCGCCGCCGCCGCAGCAATACCAGAATCAGGGCAATCAGGTGGGACTTAGAAGAGCCAACTTTGAGCATAATCAGAGGGGCCCACATCCTCAAAGTCAACCCTTTCCTAACTATAATCAGAACCCAAATCAAAGGGGAGTCCCGGGTTATCCGCAAAATGTTGATCAGAAACCTGCCCCTGTGAGTGTTGTTGATTTGAGAGGGTTTTGTGAGGAAGGTAAAGTTGCTGATGCTTTGAAACTGATGGATGAGGGTGTGGTTGCTGATGCTCATTGCTTTAATCTGCTCATTGAGTTGTGTATAAAGTCCAGGAACTATGGGGATGCGAGGAAAATTCATGATTATTTTCTGAGGTCAACTTGCAGGAGTGATCTTTTCTTGAACAATAAGGTGCTTGAGATGTATGTAAACTGTGGGAGTATGACAGATGCGAGAAGGGTTTTCGATTACATGCCTGATAGGGATATGGCTTCTTGGAACATGATGATCAGTGGTTATGCTGTAAATGGACTTGGCGATGATGGGCTGGCGATGTATGAGGAGATGAGGAAGAAAGGGTTGCAGCCAAATGGGGAGACATTTCTCGTGGTTTTTGATGCGTGTGCGAGTGCTGATGCGATCGATGAAGGGTTCTTGCATTTTGAATCAATGAGGATGGAGTATGGGATGGAACCGGGGATGGAGCATTACTTGGGGCTGCTGGGGCTTCTTGCGAAATGCGGGCATCTTGCAGAAGCTGAGGAGTTCATCAAGACGCTGCCTTTTGAGCCTACAGCTGTTGTTTATGAGGTGTTGAGGAGTTATGCACGTATGCATGGAGATATTGATCTGGAGGACCGAGCTGAGGAGATTATGATTGGTCTTGATCCTTCCAAGGTGGCTGTAACTAGTGGCAAGATCCCCACGCCGCCACCAAAGAAGCAGTCTGCCATTAATATGCTGGAGGGACGAAACAAGGCTCCTGATCTTCGCAGCCCAACTCTGTACAAGGATGACGAGAAGTTGAGAGCTGCAATGAAGCAGCAGGCTTATGTCCCTGATACCCGGTATGTACTTCACGACATTGATCAGGAAGCGAAAGAGCAGGCATTGCAGCATCACAGCGAACGCCTGGCCATCGCGTATGGTCTGATCAGTACGCCTGCTAGGACTACTCTGAGGATCATGAAGAACCTTCGGGTTTGTGGAGATTGTCACAATGCTATCAAGATCATGTCCAGGATTGTTGGCAGGGAATTGATTGTGAGGGATAACAAGAGGTTCCACCATTTCAAGGATGGCAAATGTTCATGTGGTGATTACTGGTGAGGCAATCCAGTTTATGCATTTTTTTTTCTAGTTGTTTGGATGGAATTTATTTATTCAGCCAATGGAAGATGTTCCTAGTGTGTTTTCCTTTCTGCATTTATGCAGATGAAGATTAGTATAAAACTGGACAACTATCCGCAACCCAGTTTGTAAAGTGCTAATATAGATTTATGAATCTGCTTGTCACAAGAAAAATTCAGTTTTTGAATCTGATATGTCTAGAAAATGTTGATCTTTTAGCTCCACTGCATTATGTATCCTAATGCTGTAATCACGTATGTATGTCAGTATGTTTGAAGGCCGTATTGCTTGCATTTACGTTTGCTCATGCATGGAGGAAATGTCACGATTAAATACAAATAAACCCCTTCACAGGCTATGACTTAGATGTGGTTATAATAAAACTTCTAATTAAGAAATATAAAAATTTATTCAAGAGGGATGGAGATTTAAATAACATTACTGAAAATTTAATGTAAAAGGAAGAGTTTGGTGGAAATATATTTTTGAATGTTGGAGCAAATAATTTATTTTTTTGAAAGATTGCGTATAAACAATCAAATTACATATAAACATCATGCTAAATTAGGACCACCATGGAATCTGTTGAAATTCAGTAGAGTCAGAAATTTCATCCATTTTAATAGTTAGGGATATGAACATTCAAATGTTGCGTCGCCAACGAACCACTGCCGCTGGAACCAAAACTACCACGATCTTACAGTCATCGACCACTTGCATGATAGGAAACCACAGTGGGGCCACCAACACGATCCTATAATTCCGGGTAATCCCTATTAGCTCTAATATTCACAATTCTTAACCGGTTTATGGTTTGAACCTTAGACGTCTTTGTTATAGAGAGTGTGAATTACCACTAAACCAAGGTCCAATTAACTATCGGATGCAAATAATTATTAATTAGTAATAAAAGTTTGGGCAAATTTCCTTTATAATCCTATATAGTTGCAAAAGTGTCAATATAATTCTCAAATATTTTGAAAGTAAAAAAAACCCTAACTATTGAATGAAATTACCAATATAATTCTCAGGTGGCACTTCCGGTGTTGACCTTAAATTTCTGGTCGTTGGCCATAATAGAAATGATAAAAATGCCCCCCAAGCCAAAAACTAAATTTGTGTGGTTACTTACACCCTTACCCACCGTCGTTGCTCCGCCACCACCGTCGCTGCTCCACCACATGCACCACTACGCCACTGCTTGCCACTGTTACGCCACCATCTCCCATCCACTACCGCGCAACAGCATTGCTCCACAGCCTCGAAACCCCCCAAAAACACACAAACAAACCATAGGAAACACATAAACTCAAACAACAAAAGTTGACTTCATCTTTCCTCACCTCCGACACCATCATCGTCGCTCCCCACGGTCCTCCCCATCCCCAATCCGATTAACCACTTATTCACCATACTTATTCACCATTGCCGCCACACCATCGTCCACCCTTCCACCCCCCAAACCCTAGCTCTGCAACCACCCTTCTACCACCAACCCTAACCCAACCAAACCCCAGCTTTGCCACCACCCTGCTCCAAGCCGCCCCACCCCACCTATCACCACAGCCTACCCGTCCCGAGCGGGATCCAAATTTGCTTGAACGCCATTCATCCCAAACCTAAATTCGCCCTAAACCCATCACCTAACCCTATCCTTCGTGAATTGATTCGACGCCAGAGAGCATCATTCCAGACGCACTAAATCCAACGCCACCATCTTACCAGCGAAGCAAGCTCGAGAACGGTGGAGAGAAGAAGAGAGCACCATTCCAGATGTTGAAAAGAGCACCATTCAGATGAAGGGAGCTCAGGGACAACGAAGAGAAGAATACGGTGGCGATGCGACTAGACGGTGGAGAGAAGAATCGGAAAAAAATGTTAGGGAGAAGGAGAAGGAGAAACGGAGGAGAGAATAAAGGAATGTGAAAATTAGGGTTCAGTGACATTACAGTCATTTCACTTTTTTGTTTTATTTTCTTTTTGTAGAGGGGTAAAAAGAGTAATTTCAAAGGATTTTGGCCAACATTTGCCTAAATGGTTAATTTTGCACTATCACTGATTATTCAGGGCTACATTACCACTTTCAAACAATTGAGTGTTATATTGGCACTTATGTCAATTCTGTGGGGTTATTGGGACATTTTCTCTAAAAGTTTTGATAGTCATGATTTAGGTCAGAAAACTTTGTGGATTAGATCTTTCTTTCTACACCGCGCATCACATGTATTTTAGAGCCATCTGTTATATTTCAATTTCAATACTTGATGTTTCAATCAAATATTTGATACTTTTTAAAGCTTTTTTTCATTAAAATTATGTATTTTAAAGGTAAAATTTGATGTTTTAGTGTAACATATACTCCCTCCGTCCCACTTTAAACTTCATATTTTTCTTTTTGGGACGTCCCACTATAAACTTCCTAATTCTAAACTTTCTACTTTTAGCCATAAATATATGGTCATAAATCTCCATTTCATTTGACTTATGTAGGCCCACTCTTATCACCCATTAAAAAGATGTCACATATACTTGTCTTAAAGTTTGTGCAAAAAATAATTAGGAAGTTTAAAGCGGGACGGAGGAAGTAGTGTATATATGTTAAACTTCTGACACTTTACACATTTTGACGCTATTATGTGATATTTTACTATCATAATTTTTAAACTTATAATTTATATTTTATTTTGATTGATTTGTTACCTTTCAGCGCGTCATTTATACCATTAATACTGATGCTTCTTTTTTCTAATATTATATTTTTTATTTATTGTATGTCTTGAATATGTTTAAACAATGTGAGTTGATTTTTCCAAATTAAAATACATATGATTTGTTTTTTTCAATATCAATGTCACATTTTATTGTGCACTTTGATATTTTAAAAATGATGTGTTTGAGATTTACATTTGAAGTTCCATTAAATTTAAACTAAAATACTCTTTAATGAACCATTATATATTTAGTATTTTTATTCAATATTTTAATTTAATGTGTATTTAATATTTTAATTTGATATTTATCTATTTTAATTTTATGTGTATTTTTTTAAAATCACATTACATGGGTACTACTATATTATATAGAACCGACTAACCTGTTTTTTTTTTTTGGAATCACATTGATGTTCATGAGGCACAAACTGTAGGCCTAGTCCATATGCGAACAAGCCTGACAAACTTGGCGAAACTCATACGCAAGCGAACATCGAAATTATTGAGTGAATCAAGCAGCTCGCAGTGCTACACGAGCCACGACTAACGCGTCCTACACTATTTATACGGAGGGTGATTGTGTAGCAACCACGATGGCCACGGTCAAATTTTTTGTGTGTCAGACATTACTCTAGTATCAGTAGCCGAGAGCTAAAAAAATTATATGTTAGCAAATATTGTATGTTAAGGTGTTGGGCAAATCAGATTCTGACATGTGTTCAATAAATTACTTCTTTCTTCCTAAAACACCCCTCACTTTACTAAATATAGAATAAGTGTAACACGTGTCAGATGATAATTCGTCCAACACGTTAACATACAACATTTGCTAACGTATAAAATTTTCTGGCCCGAGAGCCATATAAATACAAAATAAATCAAGAAATCAAGGTAAGCAATAGTTAGATTAAAAATATTACATCCAAAGAGAAGAGAAGACTGATTTAGACATCGAAACCTTTACCCTGGATCCAATCCAGAACTATAGTTGCAAGACTCACAGAGAGCTGGGTGGCTTGGCATGGACCTTAATCACATTCATCATTTGAAAGTAATTAACCTCATCACACATTATATAGGACCTACTCTTTACTTATAATTTTCTCCTACATGTAGACTTAACAACTTTTTTTAAAACCACGTTGTATACTATATTATATAGAAGTGGAATTACATAAGTACGTCCTAAAAAGTAAGGCACGTTGTGTTCATGCGACAACGATCGCAACAAACTATTATAATTTTAAAAGATGTCAATTTAAATAATAAAATCGATATTTGATATACCACTCCTTTAATCTTCCATGGCGTTGTTTTCGGCTTTGAAATTGATGGTGCAAGAGTGACAGGATCCGTGTTATGATTACTTTTGAGAAACTGCTTCCGAACGCTGAATTAATAGATTTGAGACAAACCTTTGCCTCTGCATGTAGAGGAGAGACTGCAAAAAAGAAGTCAGAACTCTAGTGGCATTTTCTTTCTCCAGATTGTTCCAAGATTGATATTCTCCATACATTTGTACCTAATGATATGTTCCTTTGGAATGAACCATCAAACGTGATCTTAGTTTTTTCAGTCTGATTAGTCGAGTCATGTAGATCTTGTAGTTGTCCTTGTCATTGCAAGTTACTAGATCCTTCCAAGGTATTTTGAGGCTCTTTCAGATTCTTTGAATGTTGGTTTAGGAGTGTAAATTGATTTCTTGCTTCCTTCCAGAAGAACATTGAGTTCAAGTCCTGGCGATTAAAATTCCTCGCATTTCGTTGTTTCTAGATTTCTTAAAGAATAGAGATTGAAAATTTGAATGCACCCTTATTTGGAGCATTTTGTATCCATTGCAAGAACCATGTATCAAAATCCAACATTTGGTTCGTATGGAAGTTGAAACCTTACTTTGATGCTCTCCATATTCTCTTTGAGCCCTCACACTGCAAAAATAAATGTGATTCATCAACTTCCTATATGGAACATCATGTACTAATTTAATGTGCATTTTGGTGTTTTTATTTGATGACTATCTATTTTTAATTTCATGTGTGTTTTAGTTATTTATTTGATGATTAAGTTTTCTAATTCAATGTATATTTTATTGTTTCAATTTGATATTTTAGCATTTTTAATGTGTGTTCTTTGGACTTTTTCTATTTTTTAAAACTTTTTACTATTTTAATTTGATACTATGTTATTATATATACAGTATATATATATATATGAGATTTAAAGATCAACACATTTTAATAGTTTATTCCACGAATTATAGTTGTGATTCTTGAATCACTACTACATCTTATAATCTGAAGTAAGACCCTATGTCCCCTCACTTATTTGTACCTTCTCTTTTTTAATTAATAAACAGGTAGAGATCAACCAAATCTCACACCATCTTAGGTGGTATTCCCATAAAAAATGATATTGTTTATATCAATATTTTGAGCAATCATCAATGATCCGGTCTAAGGCTTTAGAAACAAAAATTTAACTAAAAATAACATAGTGTTGATTCAAGATAGAAGAGATATAAGTGATTACTTCATTTGGAAGAGAGCATTTCCACTATCATTTCAGGAGAGTGTAACATGATGGATTCTTCGGGAGCCTCTGGCTATGTTTATTGAACTGGTTATAAAGTTTTTGATAGATTGAGTTTCTTTCAAATCCGGGTGGTGCCTAATTAACAAGAGGTGTGAAACTCTACTTTCAATAAGAAAGTGGAAAGACATTTTTAAAGGACAATAAGCAGGAAGGGGTTGGATGATCTTTCATGCATCTTGTCTCCGAGCTGGATAAGTTGGGACATTGTTTCTTCGTAACTTGTCTTTGACCTATCCAATCCCTTAAGAAATGTCATTTTAAAGACTTTCTCTCTTCTTTTAAACCTCAAATCAATCAGGTCAAACATAACAGATTTAAATGGTTAAGTTCAAAGACTAACAGTCAAATAAACTTCAAATTCGAATTCCATCTGACTTTAAAATTGAAACCCAAATCATTTGACTCGATCCCAACGAAAATCCGACATTGCTTCCAAAATAATCTATCAGCCCTATGTCTGGCGACTCTCCGGTGCAGCAACCAAGTCATTGGTCCATCTAGGGGTGTTCATGTTGACCCACGGGTCGGGGCGGGTCAGCTGTCCCGACCCAAATCGACCCAAAACTTAGGGTCAAATGGGTTGGACAGGTTAACAAAATTGACCCAAATCGACCCTTATCCACCCAAATCATAATAAATTTATAAATAATTTATTCAATAAAGTGAATAATTTTTAAATACATTAATATTTAAATAATGAATAAAATGATGATTAATTTTTATATAATTTAAAATAAGAATATTATAGTATATTTAATTATAAATTGTTCAATTAATTAAAAAATACAATTATTTTCATTCTACTTACTCACTCCGTCCCAGCTCAAACTTCATACTTTCCATTTTGGGTTGTCCCAGCTCAAATTTCACCCTCTGAAACTTGCCTAATTCAGCCCATGTGAGTCAGCTGGAAATTTTGAAAATGCACTTAAAGTTGGGAAGAATTGTAGTTGGTCCTAGGCGTTTAATGGCACTGGATTTGAGCTGTCAGCTCATTTAAGTGGCTCGTGCCTAGGATTAATTTAAACCCAACACTCCAACTCATGAATTCAAAAGGCATGTTCCCAGCTTTTCAGTTTCTAACGCTCCTGTCCTTATCATTTACCACTCTCCATTATTAGCCTCTCTGTCCTTCGCATCATCCAATGCTCCCACTTTAAACGTTCCAACTCTCTCTTCAACGTTCCATTCTTAGATCTGAGAAACTCTCTTTAACCCAATGCTCCCTCTCTCTGTTTCTCCGATCTGTGAACCCTTCTCTGTAACGAAATAGCTTCAAAAACTGGACAAGGTCACAGCCCTTGAAATCTCCATCCGCCCTTACCCCGTGAAAGTCACAGTTGTGGGTTTGAATCCTACTATTCCTTCAGCAACTGTAAGTTGTTGTTTTGAAATTCGAGTTCTTAGGGTTGTGTTGTGCAATTTCTACACTTTATTTGGGTAAATCTTTGTGTTATGGGCAGGATTTGAAGATTTTTTCAACCCAATTTGGTTAGGGTTTCGTACAAGTAGATCCATGAGGCTGGTTTATTGTTTGAATCTTTTTATGCCAGTGAAATCGTGATTTTCTATGTTGGATTGTCTTTTTGTAAGGTTTATTTATGGCTTTGCTGAATTTTTGTGTAATCTATGTGTTGAACATTTTTTATGTAACCGGGTTGCGTTTCAATCCCGCTTCCTGCCTTTTAGGGTTCATGTACAGACGCATGTTTGTTATTTATTGTGCTAAGTTTATTTATTTTTTATCTAGGTTGTATATCTGTTTTATGTTCAACAATCTGCGGGTAAAAATCTATTTTTTTTGTTTGAAAATTCTTTGCTAAGGTGTTTTGGAGCACTGACAACGGGTTTTTTAAGTTTAATGATGTTTGTCACATTTTTTGCTTCAGCCGGTTGGCTGTTCTGTTCTTTGTTCTGCTCTTTTCAGGCTTCCTGTATGAATTGATTTTTGGTTGTCTATTGAGCAAAACATTTTCATGTTTGTGCAAAACCTGTGCAAAACCAGTGTATGTCTGCAAATTTCATTTTCCTTCTCCCACCAGTTCGTGTGGAAGAACAGAGTTTGAGGTGGGGAAAACTTCTTTTCCAAAACAACCTGTTTTTTTGTCCATGGTTTTTAGGAGTTCGAAGGTAAACGACCAAGATATTCTTAACATGTTGTTTCATGTTGTCATAGAGTTGGGAATAAAAAATGTTAGGAGGTCTTGAACAATTTCAGATCAACGAGTTTTATGAACGTAGTTTTCCAGTTCCTGCTGGTCAGTATGCTTATAAGTTTGTGTCTTTGGTACATGTTTGATTGTGTGCTATAATGTCACAGCGCATGAACATGGGAAAATGTGACCGGGTTGAGGCCTGGCAATCCTCAACTGCCCATGGCTCACCCACGAAAGTCCATGTTACATCCCAGGTCCATGAAACTGTTTCGTGTGCCGGAGCAGGTAGCTCCATGGTGCTGAAACCTCCTGAAGTTGAGAGTGACTCACAGTTTTGTGACGACTCCTTCACTTGTTCGGATATTCTAGTCGCTACCCACTTCTCTCCCATTAAATTTGATTCTTGGTCCTCGTTGTCTGAAACTGGGGGTTCTGAAACTAAGTTTCTCAAGGTCAGGGTCCTGAAAATGTGGGTTCCGAAACCGAGGCTTATGAAACTGAGGGTTCCAAAACTGGCCGTTCTGAAACTGAGTTCTCTGAGGTCTCTCCTGAACGTGGAGAAAACTTTGATTATCGCAACATCAAATTTGGTGAGCCCGAATTTTATAAGTACGATGCTTGTTATTTCCCTGGCAACTGGTCGAAAAGGGAGAGGACTGAAAGATTCTATACTAAGGGCATTTGTGCCTCCTCCGCTGTTCGTAAGGAAATGTATGAAATGTATGAGAAGGCCATTGCAGATGGCTGTGGTCCGGCTGAGTGTAAAAGTCCACGGAAAAAATCCCCTACAACTTCAGGTTGTGTCCATCTATGGTTGTTTTGTATTGCATAAAATTTCTTTATTTTCTCTTAATGACATTTATCTAACTCTTTCTTTTCTGGTGTTCCTGGCCCTGAATAATCTGGATATTTAGTGATTGGACTATGTTGCATGGCTGTCCACAGGCCTGTGGTAACTGTGAAACTGCGAACTGCCCATTGTGAATTAAACTATGTTTAAAACTGATGTCTGTAACAGTATGAACTTGTACCTGTTTCTATTTGTTGGTGTGTTTGAGTGTTGTTTTCTTGCCCTGGTTAACTAGCATGTTTATATGCCCATCTACGTCATTGCATGTGCTTGCTACTTTACCTGGGAGCCACTTCGTGTTGGCTGAACGTGTTCTTTTCCTGTTCTATATTGCTATATTATGGGCCACTTCTTCTTCCCTGCGTTTTTAACTCTGCTTGCGAGCCACTACGTGCTGGCTGAATCTGTTAAACGTGTTGTTTATTACTGCTATATTTTGGGATACCTCATGTTCAATATGCTTCTAGCTCTACTTGCGAGCCACTTAGTATTGACTGAACTTGTTATTCCTCTGTTTTATACTGCTATACTGTGGTAGACTTTAGGTTCTCTATGTTTGTAACTCTATATGGGAGCCACTTCGTGCTGGTTGAACTTGTTATTTTGCAGTTTCATACATTTTTTTCATGACTGCTTTAATCCGAATTGCGTGATTGAGATGGAACGTTGGATTACTAAATGTTTGCCTGAGTACTTGAACAAATAACGCAGCCATGTTGGTAGGTCAATATACTTGCCTAGAACTTGGCAGGGCGTTAGTTTCGTGTCACATTAGGGTCATAGTATATGTTGGTTACATATCGATGATGAAGCTGTGACGCATGACTATATTATGCAGCCATGCATTTCGGTTTGTAAAACTGATTTGATCTTGGCGGGGCATCAACATGATTTCAAAACAGCCTGAGATTATTAGAGGTCATGTGATCGAGTCTTAGCAGCTTTGAGGCAATGATGATGATGGTTGATTATGAAATATGATATACGCAACCAAGTTCAGGTTAACCTCAAACTTCTGGACGGCGTTCGTCATATGGATTGTTTAATTGTGGGGGACCAAATTCATTAGTGCCTAGCCAGCATTGTTTATCTGATTGTTATTTGTTGCCTTTCTTTTGATTTGGGGTTTTTTTCCCAAAGTTTGACACACACAAACACAGCACAAAACTTTTCAAACTGAAAATGCATTCATACCTTTGCATTTTCATTTCTGACCTTGCAATCAAAATGAAACAGGGGTACTTATATCCCTATTTTGCAAGGTTGCACTATAAACATGTTTGCAAAACCAAAATGCATGTTTAAACTAGTAGCACAACCCTACAAAATATTAGCTACAATTCTACTTTCAGCCCATCTCCATACTTAGCAGCAGATCACCAATTAGCCTTGTTCTACCAACAGCAACCATTCCTTCCAAACATCCCCTCACAATTTCAGAGTCCACAATAAGGTTATGTGGTATATTTCCCAACCGGATCAATAATTGCTTTCCCATATGTGGTAACTTGAAGTTATTTCCACCACTATTCTTAAGGATTTCAATCATGACATTTTGTAGAGAAAGGAAAATGAGGTCAAGTTTTTTAGGGTCATACCTATCAAATTCATGGTAAAAAGCTTGCAATAGTCCCTCTAAATTTGTGCTAGGGGTTTCATATTGTAAACTTTGAATGGATGAAAAAAACCAAGTCTAGGATTTTAAATCTGGTGACTTTGTTGGCTGGCACACTAGGGTAATTCTGAAACCATCTGAGTTGGCTGCTGCCCTGAACTCAGGATCATTCTCTAATAAATGGGAGGGGGCATTGTCCTGCTGTATGGAGATGTGTTTACTAGCCCAACCGGCCACCTAGCTTTTATGGCAAGGATGACATCATGAATCAGTTTCTTTCTAATGCAATCCCTATTAATTTTCTTAATTGGTGTTAGAACTAGTGTTCCCCTAGGTCTATTGATACTGTTTTTCTTGGCTGCAACGCGTTCAGTGTAGGGGAAGACACCAATTTTACCATCAAACACACAGTTCCCATCAATATAAAAAAAAATAGGCCTACACACAGCACATAGTAACATTGACTTGGGTATATAATGCTTGTTATGTTGGGTCCTATATGGTTCTACTTCATCAGGGGCTAGCAAGTACCTTGTAGTA
>JAUOBV010000011.1:7153286-7165481 GCA_032360425.1 Rubia occidens
TTACAATAAACTACATTTTTCATTCCTTATAAATAGAGACCAATATTGTCATAATTCAATGCACAACTCAAATCCAATTTTTATTGTCCTGCAATATAATTGGATGTATCTTAAAATTTGGTATTGAAGTGATACGAACTTTTTTTCACGATTTAGTTTATTATATTTCTAATTATTAAATAATTAATTAATTTTTTTGAAATACTATTATTTAAATATTACAACATATAATTAATACTTAATAATTTAGAATATTCTATTTATATTTGGTATTAGAATAATATATAAAGAGTTGAAGTTTTTGGTTAGGTTGGGTCATTGATAAACCTTTCAAAAGAAATAAATTGGTTGAATGAGAGGTTGTGTAGGTGGATGAGAGAGATATATTTAATTGAAAATTTTGGTTGGATTGGATCATAGATAAACATAGTCTTAGAACGTGTCCTGGCTACTGTTATTTCTCATGTTGGCCACACACCGTGTATCTGTCCTACTAGAGAACCACAATGGAGCTTCTCATCACATATTCTTACTGTTCCTTTCTTGTGGAGTGATGAACCACGATGGAGCTTCTCATCACATATTCTTCCTGAATCCACAGGTGGGCGATTTGAACCACGATGACTCCACAGGTTAGCTAGTCTAGGCTTCGATGAACCACGATGTAGCTTCTCATCACATATTCTTCCTGACTCCACAAGTGGGCGATTTGAACACCCCTAGGTCCATCACCACCATCGCCTTCAACTCCACCTCAAACAGAGCACCACGTTCTATAATGGTACTACTCGATAGACAATAGAGGAGGCGGTGGAGGGGCAAATGGGTTGAAAACCGACCACTTATAATCTACTATTTTACTGTTTGTCCTTAATTTTCCCACGACACCGACTCCCAAGAACTCTTCACTTATTATGAGTTTATACTCTGCAAGTGGTTTAGAGCACACTTCTGGTCGTACTAAATGGAGACAATTGAAACCATGTACCAAAATGGTAAAAGGAATAGAATGAAATTTGGGTATCAACATGCTAAAATCATCTGACGTATACAAGCAGATAATGCTCCCAGACGAAGAGGGAACACTGCAAGTTTTTCTAGGGTTAGGCAAATGCACAGCTACCATTCACACTTCTGAAAATGAAATGGACAGAATAAGGGTAAACATAGATGATGAGTTTGAATACAACGGTCACAAATGGATATACTGGAACCGAACTAGGGTGCTCTAAACTTTACAAAGCAACTTTTGTCCGTTCCTTAAGAGCTCCCATGGGATCGGACGGAAGACATTGACTGTGCTGAGACTGAAGCAGTTGGACTGTTGAGGTCTCGCTCTCCGTTGGCAACTTTGGGTCTTCCACTCATCCTCTCCATTGATTCTCGACAAACATCGAAAAACCAATCGTCCTCTGGAAGAACACTGCAATAAAAATTCCATCTATCAGTTCTCACCATCAAAAGTTTTAATATACCTAAGATTTGCAAATATCTACATGACAATTATTCTAATTTAATTTATGCACAGAGTGGAAGTACCTATTTGGATCCATTCCGGTAGAGGAAAATGCATTCATTGCCTTATTTATGATATCATTAAGAACTCGAACCAGATTCCTAGACAGGTACCGCCCCTCTTTGGCAAAGTACATGACAAATTTCATGTCCAAATAGAACTGCAAAGTTCACAATGAGCTCGTTAAAGATTGGCTGGCTATTAAGCAGAAAAGAATGTAGAAAGTTGAAGCTTGTGGACCTGTTGAAGACCAAGGGCACCCAAAGGTCTCGGCCCTTCGTTCATATCATCCCAAAAAGTTTGGTCTTCTGACAGCCACAAGATCACAGTTTCAGTAAGCCTCATTAATAACAAAGTAGCAAACCTTTCTCGGCCTACAAACATTTCAGCTGCTAATGCAGCCATCCTGTTTAATTTTGCATAGAGTTCCTGGAATTGACAAAAAACCTTACCATGTCATGAATTCGCATAAAGATATCATTATATGATTCTCAACTTTGAAAGTACTTGTATACTAAATGCTAATGCATGATATTGGAGGTTTTAAATGGTAAAAAAAAGTACTTAGCAGAACTAAAGCTGAATATACAGAAGATTTAGGATGAGAATTGACGATTATGCTATTCACACAAGCCTCAGCAAGGCCACTTTCTTATCCTATTCGACATGAAACTGGGGATGGGATCATTAATCAGGGATGAGTCCCAGCTAACTAAAACCAAATTGAAAAGGACCCAGAAAGGAGAAGAAGAAAACCTGAAATACTCCAGAAGGAAACCATTCTATTGCATCCATGTCTCCGTCCATGTTGATATACATATCTGCATTAAGATAGCAATCACCTTCCTCAGTAAAAATAAGATCCAAAGCATGCTGACGGCAAAAACTGTCTTTAAGTCGATCAACACAGCCGAGGAGGCGTT
Source organism: Rubia occidens (assembly GCA_032360425.1). NCBI lineage: Eukaryota > Viridiplantae > Streptophyta > Magnoliopsida > Gentianales > Rubiaceae > Rubia > Rubia occidens. Next base: position 7,155,726 of record JAUOBV010000011.1, read on the forward strand.
TCTTCCATTCCCTTCGCTCAGGGTGACGATTCTGCCTGTCTGACGGTCTTCTACGAGAATCATCTTGATAATTGCTCTGATTCACTGGGGAAAGCTTCATTGCTGCCTGAGGCAACATATCATCAGCTAGTAAGAATGCATTGGCAAGCAATGCCATTTGCTGGGCTTCAGTCTCAGCCATTCGTGATATTTTATTTACTGAACCCTCAAAGGTGGCTTCATCTTCCATGGAACCAGGCAATGCCTTTATGAGCATGTTAACATATGAATTGAACACTTGAAATACCCCTTCCAGCATTTTACCACCGAGCTGCATGCTTAGCAAAGGTCCTACATCCTCAAAAAAGTCCTGCAGCAAAAGAAAGGCAGAGGTTGCCGAATCATTTAAATACTACATAGAATTTAAACAGATTATTTGCATAGTATCTATATGCACAACCAGAAATTCAATAACACTTTTGCTGCCCAGTTATGGGGGATATGAAAACAAACAATATCTATAAGACATGAGCAACTGCAAGATAATCAAATGAGTGAACTTATCAAATAGGAATATGTAACTACATCTAAATTCAGTAATAAAATGAGTGAAATATATCTAAATTCAATAGCGTAAGCAACTGCAAGATAATCAAATGAGTGAACTTATCGAATATTTAACGACATCTAAATTCAGTAATTAAATGAGTAAAATGATCAAGCTAATGACAGCATCATCAATGTTGCTTACAAAAGACAGTTAGGAGAATAAGGAACAGCAAGATAATTATAGGCCATGCAAAAGCACTTGATTCGTAGTTAGACAAGATATAAGAGCCAGCAGAGCCCAGTAACTATCCTCAACGGACAATAACTAAGTCTTTATACCACATTGTGAAATCTGCAATTTGGGACATATCTTGACATTGCATTCTATTAACCCATATATCAGTTCGAATTTAATTGTAGAATGTCCTTTACTGGTTTCTTTCCCACTCAATCACTATATGAGTAATCAGCAAATATTCACTATTGAAAGAATAAAAGTGTGGGCAATATAAAAATGACAGAGTTGCCAACTAAATTCCTCTAGAAGACCCGAGAAAAATAGAAAAGAAAACCTTGGGATGAAGCCCCATTTCCGCAAACCGTCAACAGATGCACTAGCACTAAACAGAAACAAACTTAGACAGAGAAGATCCACATAGCACATCCATCCATGGAAGGAGAAAAAAAATCAGAGTTGCCCCAGAAGCCAAAATGTTCTGGCAGTGAAGAAAAAAGTGTCAAAACTATTTTTGGGGTTAGTATCAAAACCAAAGAATTTTACCTGAACCATTAAATTGAACCTGTGAGCACTACTTGATAGTTTATACTGATATGATGAGATACTTGCTGCAGCAGAACTAGATGACCTGACAGATTGGCGGGCTGCAGGAGGATAGGCAAGTTCCCAATTATCAGCTGCTGCTAATGCAGATGTACTCTCTTCAATTCGCTTCAAATTAGCATCCAAAGATTGCTCAACGCTAGGTCTAAAGAGCTTCAGCAGCACAGGGCAAAGTGTAAGTCCACGACTTTCCAGAAGTGAACAGTGTCCCAGAGCTATTTGAACACATTCTGCAGCAGCCCTCAAACCTCCAGTAGCAGAAGATGAGGCCAAAGCATGTCTTTGGACAAGCAGTGCAAATGTCTCAATCTGCTTAGTAGCCCACATCACAAGCTCAGACATATATGCCAGCTCCTTACCAAAAATACCCAATGAATCACTAGCTGCTTGACCTATGGCTGAAAATACCAGCTGTGAGAGAGCAGCTGTGTATGCTCCACCATAAGATGTGCTTGATGGACGAAGGCTTTGCATATTGTACTGGTATCTCTGATAATGAGCAGTGAGCAGTAAACTATGAGCACGTGTACCATCCCCAAGTTTTTTAAGAGCTAAAACAGCAGCACGAAGCTCAGCACCTCGTGTAGAAGGTTGGCCAGCAGCATCAGCAAGCTGATCGGCTAATTTTTGTCTACGTTCAGTGATGGCCATCTCCAGTGAAGACAGCACAGAAGGACTCAGTGTCCCTGATTCTTTAGCTTCAGCAATAATTTTTTCTCCTTCATCCAGCCTTGCCAAAGCTTCATCTATTCTCCTTTCAGCCAACAGAACATCAAGGAGATCAGGAAATTCCATTAACCTTAACTCAAGATCTGAAGGTTCTCTCACTTCCTCGTGCAACGAACCATTTGCAGTATTGCCATCAGTTAGAGTGTCAGATAATGAGTCAATCTGAACACCTTCAGCTAAACTGTGAATTAAAGTTGCCTGAGTGGAGAGTAGATTTCTCATTGATGACAGCTCACCCTCCAGATCTGATATTTCTTTTGATGTCCTGGAATTGTAATTTGGTTATTTATTCATTAAAAAAACACCACCCAAACAAATGAAACCTGAAACAGTCGACTAAACAATCCATTAGAATCTGGTGTTCAAGCTTTTAAACAATGTCCCATAATACGCCAGGAAAATCTTTGACAGGGATCTCTCAACATTTAATCATGGCTTAGCCACGCATCATGAAACAAATGATCTACAGAAGTTGACGAGAGGGTCATAAAAGACAAAGGTTATACAGAAATAGTTCCTCAGCCATTGACAAACAAAGCAAATCACCAAGACATCAACTTTGATGTTGTCTTTCCTCGGTGAATTATTTTGGCAGGTACGCTGTTTAGACTTCAGAGTAGAATGAGCAAAGCTCGATGCAATGAAAGAGTTATGTGCTAGGTAGAATATTTCCCTGACTACACAATTCTATTCTTAGTTTCATACTAAGTTTTAAACAGCCTCTCTATACCATTAATGACTTGAAGTATAAGATAAAGATCATCTTTTCAGTTTCACTTTGAAAACAGATAACAGGGGTGGCAAAGAATTATTATAGTTATCAGGTGAATCATAAGAGCTCACCTAATGAAAGATGAATAATTGGCATAAACACTTCTGCGCATTTCCTCGGCTGAAGCTTTTTTGAGATCCATAAGATAAGAACATAACTGCCTTATCTCCTGTAATTGAAAAAATAAAATAATTAAAGAACATAAGCATTTCAATTCTGTTCGCTAAAAGTATAACATCAAGCAGAAACCAGACTCAGAAAATACTAACTGCAGTAAAATCATTTTCAGTTCAAAAGCATTCATGACAACCAGTCAGTAGTTCAATAATACTTAAAAGCATTACTCACAGCTTGCTGACAACTGTCAAGAGTAACCCTTCGTTCTCAATTCTGATGAAGTACTTTACATTAAAAAATCAAGAGACCAAAAATCTTAGTACAGCAATACACTTGACATGTGTGATACTGAACCAAAACAAATAGATTAAAGAAAATTACGTGTGTGCGATATTAATGCTTAACTTTCAGAAGAGCTTCAAATACTTAGGACAAACCATTTCCTGAGTAAGGAATAATGATAGGTAGCTTAACATTTGTGGGCAAATTATTCCCACAATTGCCAAATTTTCCTGAAGTTTAACTTGCAAGTACCAACAAAATCAAAAAAAACATTTTCACAAGTATGAATATTATTCCTTTTTACCTTAAACTTATATGCTTAGTTATCAAAATTGCAATTCTATCATAATCCTAAGATCCAAACATGCGACATCAAGCCTGGGTTGTATAACATCATGTATCGAAGTAGATTCCAAATACAATCGGCACATCGGACAATCCCAAGAAAATTGTAACTGGGTTTACTTCTTGACAGCCCAAGGCCCATGCAATATTTTGACATTAGATGGGTTGGGCTTTGACCCCTTTAATCCCTTTCGCAATTTAAATGTACAAAACGGTGCAATTTGATACTTAGAAATCAGATAGAAATCAAGCTAATCAGTAAAGGACATAAAGGAGGAATCAAAGAGTCAAACATAAACCTAAAATGACATAGATATCAGCTCTAGTTCCAGAACCAAAACTCTTATCTCAACTCTCAGATCACAAACTATTTGAATTTTCAAGTCCAGCACCGGAAAACCATAAATAATTCAAGCTGTTGGAGGGCAATGCTAATGGGTCAGGACTCAGGAGGCACTTTCCATCTAAAATCAGAAATAATCCTAGTGGCTGAAATAGAAACTCAATGATGGAATGCGAATTAATTGATATTTAAAATACACATTCATGCATATGATACATATTTTATAGAGTTTGCCTTTTGATTCTTTATAAGTTACTCAACAAGATAAGATAGCATTTACACCCTACAGCACAAAAACTTCATGTTCGATTCCAGCGATTTGTAGCCCTTTCCCAATGGCTTGCTATACAGAATAACATCAATTATGGAACAACCTACGATCTTACAATTTGATCATTATGCCTAAAATCAAATCCTCATGGATAGGTACAGTCCACTATCTCATAATTTGATCATGTGCACAAAATTAATTCACGTGCGGTTTCACAAGTGGATCCTATGGCCAAAATCAATTCCACGTGGCCCTGATGCTACAAACTATGTCAAGCCTAAAAGTACATTTTCATTTTCTAACGTACACAAAATCACTCTATAAATAGATTCCCACCTAAACCTTCATTATTAATCTTCACTTTTTATCCAGCTGATATATCCTTCCTCCTAAATTAATTATTCATACCTAAAACTCATCCCTACGATCAGTAATATCAAAATCAAATTCCTACATAAACTATAGCACGGAAATGTTGTGGCGAATTCCGCCTATATGATTTGCACCCATTTCCCCAATCATTTGCTTTGCCGAATAACGCCAATTATAGTACATTCCACGATCTCACAATTCGATCCCATGCCCTAAATCAATTCCACGTGGATCACCAATCCACGATCACAAACTTATCATACCTATAGTACATTTTCATTCTCTTCCGCATACACAATTAAACTCAATAAGTAGATAGCCACCCCTAAACTTCAGCAAATTAACTTTAACATTTTGTCCACCTGATGTAATAATTTCTCCTAAGTTTATTAGTCATGCGCCTAAAACTCATCCCTACGATCAGTAATATGATAATCACATTCCAAAAACATAAAAAACAACAAACAGAATTAGAAAAGCGAGTAAATAAAGGCGGATGACCTTTTCGTTCAAGGAATTGCATTTGGAGCGGACGTAAGCATCGGCGTCGAAATTGTCGGACTTGAAGACGCTTAGATTCTCCTCTAGCTTGCCGGCGGTATCTTTGGCGGTTGATTTGGACGTCCCCGAATGATGCACCCTCGACCGCGACGACGGCGGCGCCGTCTTTCCAGTAGCCATAGCCACGCACTTTACTAAATTAAGCCGGAGATCCGGTGGCGGAAACTTAGGGTTTGTCGAGAGGAAATCGTGCCGAGATCACACGGATTGCTTCTTCTCCGGAGATGTAGTAGTTGGCACAGTAACAGCAGGGAATTGTGCCAACAAAAATTGGATTACGAAAATTATAAAATAGGATTACCGATATGGAAAGATCTATTGCAACAAATCAACACATCATAATTCTTTGGATTTTGGGTTCACTGAAACGAAATGATATACGGAGAAGGATTGTATTGTGATACAGCTCGTCAGTATTAGTTGGCCATCTGACTCTCAACTTAAGTTCTTCTTTATTTGTTTATTGTTTTTTAATTTTTAAATTATCTGAGGAATGTATTATACTTTTCAAGGCACTTAGAGGTGTTTGTGAACTAGTCCAGATCGGTAAAAATGGACTGAATCAGACCGGAATACAAAGATTGGAATCGGATATATAGAATTTCGGTCCAAGAGTTTTTAGGATTTCGGATTTCAGTTCGGTCCGGATTTTTGGGTCCGGACCGGATGGATCGGTAACTTACTTTTAAATATATATATATATATATTTATATATTTATAATAAGTTTATGTACTAGTTTAAATTTATTTTCGTTGGGTTTGTATTCTTTTATATTTAGAGGAAATTCTTATTCTAATGATTTCTAGTTTACTATCTTTTAAAAGTAAAATTTTAATTAAAAAAATTTCAACATCAAATTTATTTATATAAAAGAATAAAGTTTTCTAAAATTCTATCCAACCGGTCCGTACCAATTCAAAACTAGAATAATTCAGGTCCGGTCTCGGTATCAAACAATCACTAATCGGTCTGCTTCTCGGTCCAATTATTTTCTTAATTTCGGTTTCGATCCGGTCCGATCTTGGACTGATGACACCCCTACTTATAATAAGTATTCTATTTAATATTTCAATCAAGGGAAAATTGTATGAGGAATGTATTATACTTTTCAAGGCATGCGATAAATTTTTTTCCTTCAATCTGATATTTTTATCATTTGGACTATTCCTTACTAATACAAAGTTATTCACCGCTGACCGTTCACATAAACATCACCATCTTTTTGAAATTTGTGATAATCGATGCCACCTTCTGCATATTGTTATTGCAATGCACTGACCTCGATATAAATTTAGGTGGAAGTTTACTTCTACTCTGACTTTTTTTTTTTTGTAAAGTAAGAAACGTTTAGTTGTATTCATCATCAAATGTTGCAATATGGGACGCTGTACAGAAACTCAAAAGGAAAAAATATCTAATTTAATTCTTATTCTACAAAAAAATTTATACAAAATATCTAAATATATTCTAATACCCTTCCATAAGCTGAAAATCAACAATGTCCAACTTATAAAATAGACTGTGAAACTGCTGACAACCAATGTGCCTAACAACCAATGTCAATGTGCCACATGCGGGTTCTACATAAACTGAGTAAGAGTATGAACAGAATAACTAATCTGAGAACAAGTGATGGTGAGATATATCAACCGCTTAACTAAACGGCGATAACGAGTTGGATCATCGAAAAAAGCCCTCTAAGCGTGAGCTAGATAATGGTGCTGCTCCATGAGAAAATCTTGTAGCTTGGTCCCTAACAAACCAGAATCGGACAAAAATATCAAGGTATATTTTCGTTGAGTAAAAAATTCGCATCCGAGCAGCAACCAATCTCAATTCCTTGAAAATATTTAAACATACCAAAGTCCTTCACATGAAAAGAAGATATAAGTATCAAGAGAGCCGAAGAAGCACCAGCAAAAATCAAATCAACAATATAAAGACCTAAATTTTACTAACACGGAGTTGGAGGTAAATTATGGAAACATATTCAAAACAATCACACACACACACATATATATATATATATATCTTTATTCATAGTTAGTGCTCGGGCTTAGTATCCCTACTAGTTCCAATACATTCAGATGAGAGGTTAATGGGGAGTGGAGAACCCAATTAATAACTCTCATCCACCAATAGTGGATGCTTAAACTTTAAAAAATTAATATCATATTTATGTCATAAAATACTCCTCCTATCTCAAACAAAGGTATACGTTTTGACTTTCAATAGTTGACTCAAAATATTTGATACTTGATATCTTTCATTAAGTATAAATTAAACTTAGGAGAAGTTGATATATTGAAAATATAAGTTATAAGAAGTTTAACAAGATATCAGACGATAATATTTTTACTTACACATCAATTCAATATAATTGTAATTGAATAAATAGTTAATATGCATATTGGTTTCAGACACTAATATTTATCTAAATGTAGTACTAGTAAAAGATTTTTAATTGATCACCTTTTAGGTAAGGGGTTGGAACTTGACCGTGCTGGTGTGAAAATGATGAAAAGCTTCACTACTTTGCTTGACTCCATAGCTTCGTATACTTAATCTAAAGAAAAGGTATTGGGTACACTATTGGAGTATATCTTCCCGGCAAAGTTTTGGGAAAGACCGTCTTTCCATAGACTTATGAAAAAACGGGACTTAATTACAATAATAAAAGGTAAAAGGTCTTAGTTGCAATATTAAAAAGTTACTATGTAACGTGTAGTACTTATAAAATTTATAACCCGCAGCCCAAAATAAGTGATGCATTTCCTACTAGGCTTGAAAACTTTCCAGAGGAATCATTTCCATGGCACTGCAGAAGCTAGTACTTTACATACATCCTTCAAGAAGCTGCAAATTCTCGATGAATCTTATAACAGATTGAACGGTTTCCTACCACAGGAAATAATACATGGTTTCCAATCCATGAAGAAGGATGACAACCTCTCACAGATCATCAACAAAGGGGACTTTCCATCCCTCAAGTTTGGTGATGAAGGGGGTCGAGCGCGAGTCGAACGATTTACCAGAAACGGGTTTGAGGGAGCATTCTAGAATCAATAGGAGAGCTCAGGTCACTCATAATGCTGGATCTCTCTCACAACCAATTCAGTGGTGTGATACTCGAATCCTTTGATCTTTCTGGAAATGAAATTGGAGGCAACATTCCAGCTGAATTGGCACAACTCACTTTTCTTGAAGTCCTGAACACGTATGGAAATCGGCTTGTGGCGCGCATCCATTCAGGCGGGCAGTTGAATACCTTCACCGCATCTTTATACAGTGTAAATCTAGGGCTATGTATTTACAGAGACTTCCTTGGGAATCTCGGTACTCTTCGGTCTTGGTTGTGGACTGATTCTTCATTCTTGGATTGCTCACTAGAAATGTGAAGTTTCGCACTGAAAAGCCGAAATGTTTCATCGCCATTGTTAAGATATTTGTAAACAACTGAAAGGTTGAAAATAGAAAATAAGGCATGATCAATTGGTGCAGAATAGAGTGGAGGTTCATAAAACTCATTTAGTATCATACGTGTATGTACAGTTGTGATGTGTTATAACTAATATAATTTGGTGGATGAATTTCAACGAAATACTTGCATGCATTTCTTTCTCTTGTTCCTGAAAGGCCGGAAAAATGTAATCCCTCTTATCTTTTAACAATGGCTCACTTACATTTTGGGATGATTTTTTTTAATATTGACTCCTTCATTTTTTGACAAATTCTACATTGCTTTCATCCACTCAATTTGCTTCTTACTCTGTCAATACATTATGTCACTACTAATTCTACCTTTTCTAAATCCAAGTATAAAAAACAAGTGAGCCAATGTTAGTGAATCGAAGGGAGGGAGTACATCTACAATCTAAACAATCGCCAAAAGAAATTTTCCTTCTTTTAAATACTAGGGATATATACTAATATAACCTTACTTATTTGAGCAAATACCAATATAACCCTCAGATAATTTCTAGTACAAAAATAACCTAACCAATTGACATAAGTGCCAATACAACCCAATACACTATTTCTGCGTTGACCGGTGTTGACCACATGCAAAATGATTAAATTACCTTTAACCTGAAACTTATAAGTGTTAGGACATTTTTGCCCTCAGCCCTCCACCTCCACCATTTCCACTGCCAGCCCACCACCACCACCTCCAACCAACCACCACCACCTTCACCGGCAAGGCACCACCACCATCAGCCAACTACCACCATTGCCCGCCTCCAACTGGCCCCAACCACCACCACCAAGCTGCAGCTAACCCGCCACTAGCCCGCCACCACTCCTAACCAGCCAGCTCTGCCGCCACCACCACCACCCACCTATGTCACAACTACCACCCCCCCATCGATCCCATTCTCGATCTAAAACCTAGTGCCACCACCTCCAACCAGCCAGCTCTGCCACCACCACCCAGCCTCGCCGCCACCACCACCCCCTTAATCAATCCCTTCTCGATCTAAACCCTAGTGACACCTAGGGGTGAGAACGAACACGCACGTTCGTGAACAAGTTCGGGATCTGCTCGATTATAGCTCGGATCGTGATCGTTCGTATATTAAATAAACGAACACGA
>JAUOBV010000011.1:7249466-7262954 GCA_032360425.1 Rubia occidens
AAAGTGTACTATAATGTGAGGTAAGCCGTGATATTTTGCACAACTTTTCTTTAAACTTTAAGTATGTTCCAATAAGTGGTAATTGGCAATACACCATACTTTTAGAAGGAGGTAAAACTAAAAATTGAGACTAGTAAAATTATGATACAGCGGACACACAAGTGAGTATAAGAAAGCTAGCTCACAATTAGGGGAGAATTGAGTTTATTTGTGCTTAATTAAATTTATTGGTTGTTCTTTTAAATGAAAAAGAAAGACTTCCAAAATAATGTTGTACTCGTAACATGTTTTACTTTTACACTTATTATTCCATCAGTGACTGCCAAGAGCCCAAATTATATTAGTTTATTAATTTATTTTTTTGATGTTGAATTTATTGGTGTTAAATCTAGTTTATTAATGCTCAATTTAACTATTAGTGATGAAATGCGCTGAAATTAAACTCACCTGAACAGGGCCTTACCCAGTTACCACATCTATGTAGATATTTGTGACAACTCTCCTTTTATACAAGAATTTTAAGATGGTAAAAGAGTGACGAACATTAATTTATAAGTAGATAAAGGAGAAGGAACAACTGACATTAATTTAAATGATTTTTTTTTTATAAAATAGCTTTTAAAAAAATTCACTCCAACATTGAAAGGGTCAGAAATAACTAAAGAGACGTATGATAACTTTTGCCAAAAGAAATATTCTTAAAGACGTTCAATTAGCCTAATTAGCAATTTTCCAGATAAAATACAATAAGCATGCTATCTTTACAGATTCCCTAGCGTGAATTCACACGGGATACGGCGGAGGATATCCTCGAGCAATGCAAGTGAGCCTGCAACGTAACAAAGCTAGTATGATAAAAGTATGGTTCACTTTGTTTTGACTTTACAAAAAGAATTAAGTCAGATACGATCAAAATTATGCTTTAGAGAACCGTAAAAGATTATGTGAAGTCTAGGATGGTATTGAGCATGTTTGGTAGAAATCCGTCCCACATTCATCGTAATAAGACAGGTATTGAGGTAGTTTTGATGGGGTGTGATACGTATAGGTATGAAAATGATATCCGTCGTGAATAATGAGTCGGACATGTATATTAATTCACGTCTACCTCATTCCTGCCTTGCCCCACTAAACCCACTATGAGAGAATAGATTTTTGAACAATTTAGTATATAATATATTATTTCTATAATGCACATATGTTACTTATAATATATTCATGTAAATACATTTAAAAGTTTTAATATCAAAATTACTACAATAGAGTGAATTTTAGGTATTTTTAGAGATATAAGAGGGATGAGTGCAACGAGTTTAAAGTGGGTAAGGAGACCCAAATGGGTAATGGGCGTGGTGAAAATAACATCAGATGGGACGGGATGAATTTTAATGTTGTAACCGCTATTGTGAATTTGTGATGGGCGGATATGTGTATGAAAATTTTATATAGACATGAATGTGGAGCTACTATAATCCGTGCCCATCTCACCCCTTTACCATCCTTAGTGAAGTCTAGATTCTAAACCCTTAATCTTAGTAACACCTCAATTGACTTCCGACAATTTGAAATTTTTTATTTTTATTTTTATTTATTATTACTATTCTTTAGTTTGATTAATTTAATTTTAATATTTTATTTAATTTATTCAGTTCTATTTAAGTGAAAATAACAATGTATTAGTAAACAACGTATAAAGATCAAATTTAACGGAGCTGATCATATTTCACACTCCCTCCGTTCTAGCAGTAATGACATATTTAGTTTTTAACGATTTTTAATGGTCATGTTTGATCGTCAATATCTCTAACTACATATACCAATTCCACATAAAAAATGATATTTCAAAAGATATGTGTCAAAATAAATTCAACAATATTTCACATGATATATTTATTATAAATATATTTATGGTCAAAGTTTATCGAATTTGATTTTGAAAAAGTAAATATGACATGGGACGGAGGGAGTAGGTTATTCACTTGAAAAATATGTTTCTAATATCATCACTTCAAATAAGTCATGTAGTTGAGCAAGGACGTATTAATCTATTTAGCAAAGACAAAGTTTTGGGAAAGACCGTCTTTCCATAAGTTTATAGAAATACGGGGTTTAATTAAAATTATAAAAGGTAAAATGTCTTAATTGCAATATTAAAATTTTATTATAAAACGTGTAGTAGTCATAAAATTTATAACCCGATTCATGCAACCCGAAAATTTTATTTTCATTTCCTCTCCTTTACACTTTAAACCTTAGTCTTTTCATGACTTTGGAAAGATCGTCTTTCAAGAGACGGACTTTTTGAATATATATATATATATATATATATATAAATAATAATATCATCGTACGTGATATTGTTAGATTCGTCGTAATAAGTAGTTTCGAAATATCAATTTTTTAAATTTTTCGTTGCTATATGTAGTTAAACATATTAAAGGTCAAACATGTTTCTTGAAAGCTGTGAAAAAGATTATGTGAAATTTAGTCTGGGATGGAGGGAGTATTTAGGGTCAAAGTTTTCAAAACTTGACTCTTAAAATATAAATAAGTATTCTATAGTGGGATGGTGGGAGTATATATTAGTTGAAATTAGCTCAAAATTTATAACTTTTGACTTTGGAAAAAATAATTAAGCAAATTTTTATGGGACACATGGAGTATAAAATATAGGAATTTTTAAATTGAGGTGTCCATATTTAATATTTTTGATTTGGGGTCGATTTTAAGAAGGGCGTTAAAAAAAAGAAAAAATGCTCATTGTCTGCAATCACCGATTTTAAGAAGGGCGATAAAAAACTAACTCATCAATCAAAATGATATAAGTTAAAATTAAAAATGAGTTAAGTGCTGAAATGACCCTGATCTTATGCTGAAAGTGCAAATATAAACTTGAAATTTCATAAAGTTCCAAAATAACCTTTAACTCTGCTGGCTTTTTAGTCAACGGGATGAATTTTGTGGAAAAGATAATTTTACCCTTGATTTTTTTTAAAATAGAAACTAAAAAATGTGAAAATACAGAGTTGCCCTAGCCCTTCCCCTTTCTTCTTTGTCACATGCAAACCCTAGTCCATTCTTTTCTCCCTCCCTTTTCTTCTTCCTTTTCTTCTTCGTCACCCTATAATTCAACTCTCAAAGGCGCCCGTGCAAATTGGCCCAAAGTTCATCATCGCTTGTGTATAGTTTCCCCAATTTTTCCCCAATTTGAAACCCTAGCGGACCTCCTGGCTCCAAAATGGCAGCACAGTTACCGCGAGAGCAGGGGGCTGTCTCTGCTTGCTGCTGTGAACAACCACATCAATTTGGAGGTGAAGGATATTTTGCTGGCGGCAGAGCCGTTTTAACCGACTGAATTATTTTCTTATCTGGTCGAGCTCCAGTCTTCCCACGTACCTCTCATCTAAGAGACACTAATTGGGTAGGTATTATTAGTTTTTTCCATTTGCATTTTCAATTCTTGCTTTTGGGGCCAAATTGGGAGGCTGAGCGGCAGTGGGTGAGCAGCGGGCAGTCTAAGCACGCGAGGAGGCTAAGCGGCGGAGGGGCTGAGCGAGGAATCTGAGCGGCGGTGGGGTAGAGCGAGGAGGCTGAGCGGCAGGGTATAATGGATATCAAAATTTTAGCTTCTTAGTGAAGGGTATTTTCATCATTCCACTTTCTTGTCATTGCCAGAATTTCACGAGTTAACAACGGAATTAGAGAGTTTGGTTATATCGGCACAAAATTTTCAAAAGTTAGAGTTAGATTGACACATACAATAATTAGTTAGAGTTAAATTGACACGTTCTCAGATTTCAGGGTTATATTGGCACTTTAAGCTAAACGTTAGGGTTATAAATGTATTTAATTCATTAAAAAGGTAAAATATTAAGAACTAGTGTGAAAATGTATAGACCGTAAAAAATTAAACATGTAAACACATGATTTACATGAATTTTAAAAAAGTTTTAACTTTATAACACATGATTTTAGTGGAAAAAAAAGAATTTTAAAAAACATAATAAGGTTTGGTTGGAACATCGTGAAATTAAACATCAAATCTAGTGGCAAAATCGCATGCATTGTGTAAAAATTAAGAGAAAACTGCAATATCGATATTGGGATATTAACTTGTTTCCCGCAAAAGTAATGATGAGTGTACGCATCATGAATCAATATCACTACGCTAAACATGGATATTCTAGAAGTATAATATCACTTGACCCAAAGCACGATCTATATTGCTCGAACGGTAAAAAACATGAAAAACACAAATCGACGCATCTGAAAAAATGAAATCCCTAATAAAAAATAGAAATAGAACCACGCACAAACACAACATCTCAAGAGCAAAATATCGATCGATGCAAAACTTCATCATGACACAACGTATTAATCGATCATATCGAAAAACAAGAATAACATATAAATATAAACTCCACACTTAGTCAATAACATAAACATTCAAATATCAATTAAAATAAATTGTTGTTTCTCCATCTCCTTATCATGAAGAGATGGAAATTTTTTTGAAGAAAAATAAACTTTTTAAGAGAGAGATATTATATATTAATAGTGTGTGATTCTATGAGATGGTTTTAAACCTGACTATATCAAAATTAAATAATTTCGATATAAACAATTATTTTTTGCCGTCCTAGAAGGAAAAATAAGATAACATAATTGAGCCCATTGGATTATGATGAAAACATATTGTTTGACTATCGTAAAGTAGTAATATGATAGTACGATTAAGCTTATTAGAGAAATAGTTAGTTATTAAGACAAATATTTGTTATTTGTTCAGATCTTTAAAGCTATTTTTAAATTAGAAACCTCGTTCAAAATATTTTTAAAAACACGAGCAGAATATGTAATTTTAGAACAGAAAATATAGGATAGGATTTATATTCAATATTTATAATAAAAAAAAGCAAAGTCTTGGGGAAATGAGGTTTAATTAGAATAATAAAAGGTAAGAGATTTTAGTAGCAATATTAAAATTTATTATGCAACATGTAGTAGTTATAAAGTTTATAACCCGATTCATGCAACCCAAAATTTTTATCTTAATTTATTCTAATTTACACTTTAAACCTTGGTCTTTCCATAACTTATGGAAAGACCGTCTTTCAAGAGACGCACTCCTAATTATATGACATGAAATGTAACATATTTTTATAAAAGTAGTAATAGTCACAGAAAAAATTCACAGTGAAACATTATATTTGAATGATGTGCCATGAAAGAAAAGACCAAATCACTAATCACATTCCTTGAAATATGTAACTAACTATAGATATATTAGTCTTTTTTTAAATTTCGTGTCATTCACTATGTTGCTATACTGTGAATTTTCACAGAAAATATCATTACACTTTTTAAAATATCATCATTTTCTAAACTATTATACTATAATATGAATCCATTACTACTAATTACTCCCTCCATCCCAGGTTTATTTACACTTTTACTTTTTTTACACTATTTTCTATCAATTTTGACTGATATTTTAATAAATATATGAATAACAATATTATCTTATTCAATTCGTCGTAACAAGTAGTTTTCAAATATCAATTTTTATACTTGTTATTATATATTATACGTAAGTAAATATATTAACGGTGAAATAAATTTTTTGAACATCGTGATAATGATTGCAGTGCAAATGAAGTTGGGACACAGGAGTAACACACATGATATCATAATTTTGTTCATATCCATTGTCCTTATGTGAAGTGGTCAAGATTCAAATATGAAGTGGAAAAGAACAAGCAAAAGGTGAGTTTAATGCCATCATCCTTCCCTAGCGTAGCTTCCAAACCTACAACCAATTTTTGATCAAATTCCTAAAATAATCATTCCAAATTTTGTTGTTTTCTCCCTGAACTTATCCCTCCAATCACTCCATTAATCCAAATAGAAAAACCGTCCAATTTAGAATTAGAATCAATAACCAGCAATAATGACAAGCCGACACAACATGACCTAACCATTTTATTCCCTCTTCCCAATCCTTCCAAAACGCAAGAACACCAAATTAATGCTTGGATTTTTGCCCATTTGCCAATAATTGCAGCTTTGAAAAATCCTTTTGGCATCGCATGAACAGAACCTATTCATCTCAATATTATGCGATCATGCATTTTGCGTTTGGTGGGTTGTGTTATATTCGCCGTTTCGCCTTGCATATACGTCATCGGAAGAAGATGAAGACACGGGTAAAATCGTTAAAACAACCCTCCATAAATATTTTTATATTTCCTTTGTCCCATAACAGCCCTGCATTTTGAAAAGAAAAAAAAAGTTTCTTTTTGCAAATTATAAAGTGCAACTTTCGAAATAAGTTTACAATCATATTTTCCCACTTACAATCAGCACGAGTTGATGAATTAACAGGTCAAAATCTATAAATTAAAATTCATTTAAATAATATTTTTGGTTCACATAAATTCAGCTTAAACTCAAATTTACCCCGAAAACCCATAAAATTTCCATAAGATGTAAATTTTGTAAGAACCAACACGCAAAACACGAAAATGGCTAATAAACTAAAAATTGATCTGAAGTAGTAAAATGTTACATTTTATATTTAGGGTAAATGGATCTGTGACCCCTAACTCTTGTCATCGTTCATTTTTTACCCCTTATCTCTCTTTTTTTTTTAAAAAAACACTTTGAGTCACTCAACTAACAAAACTGCTAAGTCTTGGCCATTTTGTTTGGTCAAAACATCAACTCTAATGTTTCCTTCGTCAATTGAGGGTAAAAATAACTTTTCATCCTTTTTATTTACAAACCCAACCCCTGCATCTTTTTAAATTATAACAAAACCCATATTTATTGTAATTACAAAGCTAGCCCCCTGCATCCTTTTTAAATTACAACCCAACCCAACACTTGCTCGACACCTTCTTCTTCGGTCTCCCGCACCTAGGGATGACCATGGGTCGAGTCTGGGTCGGGTCCAATAAGACCCAGACCTGATCCTTAAAACAATAGTTAGACCTAGACCCAATCCAGACCCGTAGGGTCTTAAAATTTAAGACTCATACCCAAACTCGATGGGTCCAAAACGGGTCCTAAATGGATCTAACTTTATAATTTTTTCTTCACTAAATATAATATATATTATCTTAACTATAAATAATTCAATTTCAACATGGACATGAATTAATTCTTCAAGAAAAAAATATAATACACATTATTTGATTAATTAAAGTAAAACTACGAAGAAAATGTGAAAGTAATTTACAAATTAGGATAAAGAATATATATATATATATATATATATATTTAGGGAAATATGGGACTATAGGTTGGGTTTGGGTCGGGTTTGAGTCATAATATTTTAGACCTGGATCCGGACCCATTTTATAAAATCTAGACCCATACTTGGATACGGATCCGATGGGTCTAAATTTTTTGAACCCATACCCGACCCAATGGGTCTAGAAATCGTCAACCCTTACATATATGACTCATTTATTACATAATCACAATAAATGTTGCGCATGATATCTTACATACTAAGGCCATGTTCTATAGATTTTATTTTTGCTGAACTGAATTGAACTAAAATAAGTGTATTGAAAATTATAATAGTATGATGAAGCTAAATTTCATAAAACCAAATTTATACTGAATTAAACTAAACTGAACTAAATTGAACTGCATATTTCTACCATATTTCTTTTATCACATTATGGATAGTTTGAATCATCGAGACTAGCGTCGTCTCTCTCACACGGTAGTAGCCTACGCCCCTTAGTGTTCTCTCACCTCCCTGGTTTAACTAGGGGTGCCGCTATACCACAACATCCACCTGCTAGCCCTTAATCCCAAAATTAGTGTAAGCAGAACACCGTCAATAAACTAACTTTGGAAATGACATTAAACATCGGGACCCAACATGAACACCCATTCTAGCCAAAACTTTTTCCTTCAAAACATTAGTGCCTCACTCGTGCTCTCTAAGATATCTTATCACACATGATTGCCTTACTGGAAACACACTCAAGATATGACGTTTGAAACTAATCGTTGACCTTGATGCAATTCATTTCTGAAGATAATCATGGCGTAGGTATCACTCTTATCCTCAACCTCACAACAGTAATTAAGACCCAATCAATTTCGTGATCTAGCCTAATCTAATCAATTAATCAACAATCATGCTTAGTTGTCACTTCTCAACACAATCTTAACATCAATCAATGACCTAATCGACAAAAAGATGAAATCTTTCCGGGTTCATTCCTGAGGCTAGCGATAAATCATAGTATAATCACAATCAGCCGTCATCCAAATATTAATCATTCAATATTCATAAGCATTAAACATAAGCATCTAGGATAATCATAGGAAATGGGTAAAAGGAATAAAATATCTCACAATCCTTAGCTAAATATGCTTAACTAATGCTCCTAAGCACAAATCTACACTAAATAATGAAAGCTCCTAATGTAAAACACAAAGCAAAAAAATATTGATAAAAACTTAGGAAATTGGGGTTTAAGGAAACCCAAATTCAAGCTCAAATGTTAATGGATAAGAAAGAGGATATTTATAGTCTATGTGGCCACGATTGGTCTTCAAAATTCAAGGGAAGAGGATAATATGGGTGTGGACCATGCAAAATGGGTGCACGACCACGCAGAGGGATGCGTGGACCGTTTTGTACACCTCCTGGTTCGTGCCTCGAGCCCAACACTCGGTTGTGTTGCACATGGATCGTGCACAACCTCGTGCGATCCGCTCATGCAAAAGGGTCCTGGAGTGTGTTTCCAGACCATGTTTGGCTGTATGGACCATTCCACGCAGTCCGTGCACTCTGCCGGGTGGTACCCATCTATCCGGTATTTGCGTCAGGCATCTCATACTCTTCATGTCCAGGTGCTCTCGACCGCCCGATCTTCACTTTGGGTCTTTTCTTTTACCAACCAACACGTTGGTCTTAACTTCCAAGCTCGTAGCTGTAACCACTATACTAGAATCTTCAATCCATTGGCATGATCATAGAAGATTCTCAAAATCTTCTTAAAATAAGAGTTGGGATAGAAAACATACAATGTCATTCTAACCCTTTAATTGGAAAAATATCCATTAGCTACCGTGAAAAATAATTTTCCAATGATTGATCTTCTATCGTGAAAGGATAAATTTATCCTCATCATGTTATCACATGCATGCCACATGATTAAAAACCTGGTAATTTTAACAATCGATATAACATATTGAATTTGGAATCCGTAAATTATATGGTACTCTAGAAATACCATGCTTTTGGTATCCCTGGGCATACTATTTAAAATTAAATACTCTCACCATCCATGAATAATTGGCTCACTTTATGCTTTTGTCCGTCTTAGATAAAATGACACAATTTTAATTCTTACCCAAAATGGTAAATGATATGTTGTAAAATTTCTACAATATTCTCTTTAACTTCAACAACTTTTTGACTAGGCCCATCATTTTCCCAAAATATCCCTACTTTTTCACAATTCTTCCATGTCACATCAGCTTGCATAAAATATCGAGTCAAAAGTGTATGTGCCAGTTATTTTGGGATGGAAGGAGGATATGATTATATGTATCCCTAAAATATCTCCTTAAATAATAGATAATAGGTTATTGTTTTATTACTAAAGTTATAACTAGGAACTACTTGGAATCTTGATTAATGGTGGTTGAAGAACCGCCACTCACTTATCGATTAATGAACAGTTAGAGACAGCATTACAGAACCACCTTCTCTAATAGTGAGAAATTGTGTTTGCTTGTCGATAAATAACCTATTTAGCGACTAAAAACGTGATTCCTTCCAGAATGTTGTCGCTATCAAACTTTTGAATAGGTTTTTTTAATCAAAGTATCAAACTATTACAATTAATTGGTTCCTTCTAGTCGCTAAATATTTTTTCTGTTTCATTTTTAACCATTCAAAGTATCAAACCATTACAATTAATTGATTCGTTCTAGTCTCTAAATATTTAGCGAAAATGAATTTAGAGGATGAAAGGAATCAATTAATTGTAATAGTTAGATATGATGACCTTAGAAAGTATTTTTCCCTCTACAAATTAATAGAGATATAATTGATTTAGATACAGGATAAAAAAGGAATACCTTTTCTGATTGGTTTTGTATATATCATGTTCCATATTTGTTTCTACTTTGTATACTCTTTATACTCACTATATGTATGTATACACACAGCCAAAATTATTTGAGGGTTTTAAATTCTATCATCGTATAAGTCAGGGCTCCCTAAATATTTTTTGGATTTTCCAAAAAAAATCATTTTCCCATTTTCCGATCTCGGCCTCGCCCAACGCCATGCTTAACCGCAAATCGCCGCCTATCCTTGCCATCGATTACTATCTTTTCTACCCTGGAAGTCCTCCACACATGCGCCATCACCGATCTACCAGATCTGCAAGTCGCCAATTTTTCTGCTGCTGCTCCTGCTTTTTCCATGCACGAAAGTTAGATGTCATCCACTGGCAATCAAAGCTTTCCATATGGTTGGTGCTATTTGATTTTTTTGTATTTGGATATGTTCCTGCTCATTCCTGATGTCTTCTTTTCCACTTCCCTCGTTGATTAAGTGCACCATCAAGCTTGATGGTTCTAACTACTCTCATTGACGTACTCGAGTTACTTTTGTTTTACATTTTTATAAATTTGGTTGGTTTTGTTGATGGCTCTACGCCGTGTCCAGATCCATCGACTAATTCAGCGTCTAAGGAATCATTTGATAAAAATTCTAAAGGTGATGAATCCTCTGCCAAGTCTTACGATGCTTGGATTCAGTAAATCAACAAATTCAAGCATTGATTTATTCATCCCTCACTCCATCTGCGATATCGGTTGTCGATGGTAAGATGACTGCTGCTCAGGTATGAGATATTTTGGCTTCTAAATATCAGAACAGTTCTCGTGCCCATCACCTTAATCTTCGTGATTGCCTGTATGGCATTTGTCAGGATGATCAACCTATTCAGGACTATAACTCTGGTTTTAAAGTTTATCTTGATGAATTGTGTGTTATGGGTGACCTTTGTGCAACGATGATATTGTTCTGTTATTTTTTCGTGGCATGAATGACAAGTTTTCTTAGTTTTCACCAGCCTAGATGATTATTGATCCTCCACCGGAGTTGTTTGTTATTGTTGCTAACGCTGAAGCTCTCAAGTTTTCTCACAAATCTCGCTCAAATTTTACTTCTGGACCAGTTATTGCTGCAGTTTATACCTCTCAGCAAGAGTCCAGACAGCTAGCCCGTGGCAGAAAAAGCCACAGAAACTGGCGTTGCAGAGGCGGCCATGGCCACACCGTGGAAGGAGCCCCGTCGACCAATCTCCAACTCCAAGTGGCGGCAGCCAGGCTATGCAAGGTGATCGTAGCGGTTGCGGTTATATGTGCCAGTGGTGTCACCATCCCGGTCATCTTGCCGAATACTGCTACAAGCTCTCTCACGTATCTCGCAATGACATTGCAAATTTCGCAGATACATCTCAACCACAACACTTTCACCAATACAATGCTGCTTGTAATTGGTACATGAACTCTGGAGCTACCAATCACATGATTGTTTTAGCATCCAACTTGGATAGAGTTGCTCCTTATAGCGGTAATCGTTGTGTTTATTTTGGGAATGGTTCTTCTTTGCATATTTCCCACACGGATAATTCCCGGATTTCTTATTCTCTTATTTTATATGATGTCTTGGTAGTTCTGAATAATACTAAGAATTTATTATCTATCGCCAAGTTAACTCAGGATCTGAATTTTGCTGTATTTTTTATGACAATTTTTTACTATCCAGAACAAGATTACCAAGGAACTCATGGGCAGAGGACACAGTGAGAGGGGTCTCTAGATTTTAGATTATGGTGGAGTTGCTTTAGTTTCTTTTGTTAATTCAAATAAAGCTAAATTTGAGTTATGGCATAGTCATTTATGACATGTTCCTTTTTCTGTTATTTCATCTTTGAGCAAAACTAGTAGTTTGTCTGTTACTAGTTTGCTGCATAAGCCTCATTTATGTTCTTCTTGTGAGATGAAAAAGGCAAGAATATTTCTTTTAATGATAATTTAAAACGTGCACCATGTATACTTGATTTAGTACATTGTGATCTTTGGGGACACTCACCCGTTGTCTCTCGCACTGGATACCATTATTATATCAATTTTGTTGATGATTTTCTCGGATTACTTGGTTATATCCTCTACAACGAAAGTCTGATTTTGTAGAGGGTTCTATGCATTTTGTGGCTCTTCTTGAGAACCAATTTTCAACCACCATTAAAGTATTTCAAAGTGATGGTGGAACCGAGTTTCTGAATCATCCCATGCGATCTC
Organism: Rubia occidens; assembly: GCA_032360425.1. NCBI lineage: Eukaryota > Viridiplantae > Streptophyta > Magnoliopsida > Gentianales > Rubiaceae > Rubia > Rubia occidens. The sequence goes on from JAUOBV010000011.1 coordinate 7,261,821, forward strand.
ATTTTGTGTCTCAAGGCATTCATCACTAGCTTTCTTGTCCTTACACTCCATAGAAAAATAGTCGCGTAGTGAAGAGGCATAATCATATTACTGAGAAAGGCCTGTCGATACTCTTTCATTCCAGCCTTCATCATTCCTTTTGGTATGATTATTTTTCTATAGCAGTCTACATCATCAATGGACTGCCTACTCCAATTTTATCTAGTCAGTCTCTGCTCTCTGTTATTTTGGTACCTCTCCTGGCTACTCCAATTTTCTCCCATTTAGTTGTCAAGTTTTTCCGCATTTACGGCCCTATATTGCAAATAAAATTATATGTTTGGTATATTTTTGGGTTATAGTTCACAGTACAAGGGTTATCATTTTTTTTATCTTCTTACGAAGAAGGAGTACATCACTCGTCAGGATCGATTTGATGAGATGCTTTTTTCAGGTACCCGTGCTGGTACTACCACTAATCCGCCATCACTTGATAATTCTACATTTTTGGAACCTTCATATGTGCATTCACAGGTGTTTGAGTCATCTTCTCCAACCGAAATGCCAATTATTGTGGATAATTCTGGCATATAGTGTGAACTTGGAGCTCAGGATTTATCTAAAAATTGTTTTTGTTTGCCGCGGGCTGACCATCAGCCCAATTCTTAGCTAGCAATGCCTCCGCACAATCCCAGCTCACAGCCAGTGTGTGCAGACCATGCGCCGCCAGCAACACCACTGACGACACTTGCCGCAACTCCAATGGCTCCGCCTCTAGTGCTGCCAACGTCTACTGCTCCTCCCATGCTTCCATTGCTGATCATTTCTCTAGATTGGTCATTATTGGTTTTCATACTGCCCTCAGTTTCTGTGCCAACTCCGACATTGGTTTACTCTTCTCATCGTTCGATGGCTACTCAATCTCGTATTGTCTCTCTTAGGTGAAAAGATTTTTTTTGACTATGATATTTTTGGTTTACTGAGTGCTTTATTTGCTGAGAACGAGCCTCGAAGTCATCGCTCGACTGTTAAGAATCTTAAATGGGTTGCTGCCAAGGATTTCGAGATGAGGGCTCTTCTCACTTAGTAGACGTGGGATTTGGTTCCTCGTCCATCTAATGCAAATGTTGTTGGTTCAAAATGGTTTTATCGTTT
>JAUOBV010000011.1:7263054-7280484 GCA_032360425.1 Rubia occidens
ACAAACGATCTGTACAAGCAGATTGAGAACAGTACTTCAGCATGAACAATTAAATCGAGTTATTATCATGAATACAACGATCTAATCGATCAGGTCGAAAAATAAAATTAATCCGTAGGGACAAATCTCACGCTTATTCAATAACAAAAATATAAATTAAAATAAATTGTTATTTCCCATCTCCTCTAATAAAAAGATGGGGAAAAAGTTTGAAGAAGAAGAAGAGTTGCGCCTCGGAGAGGGCTGCGAATTGGAGAAAGGTATTTTTTTTTGGAGGAGCCCACACTTTACTTGTATCTATTATTACGAGTGACAATTCGTTAAGTGTTTTCATCAGGTCAATTAGTTGAAATTTATTTCATATTGTCCAATACATTCATCCTAAAGCTTTGGTTGATTTCAGCACTTCTTCTACGATCCATTTAAAGTTTCTCAAATTAATCTTTTTCTTCATAGTTATCAGCATGGAGAAATAGAGAAACATTTTTCCCTTTATTAAATATCTTCATATAATAACATGAGGTTGATTTAAGAGAAAAGTGCTTTTACAACCATACCTAATTCACATAAGTGCTAATATAACATTTTTATAATTGAAAGTGCAAATATAACCCTAGATAGTTAGTGTAAGTGCAATTGTAATCATTCCGGCAGATTTTGGTCGAAATTCACTAAAAAGACTATTTTACCCATTTGATTTTTTGAAAAAATATAATAGAAGGAATTACATTTATACCTCCAAAACCCTTATTTTCTTTCTTTTGTTTTTCTCCCGCATTTCTTTCTCCTTCGTGAAGCCGTTGGATCCCTCCGTCTCGCGCATCGCCGTAAAATACACTGGCGGTCCTCTTTTCATACTCTTTATCTGCTTGAACACTCGGCGCCCAAGCTTTGATTTTTCACCAACGACGTTGTGCCAACAGTCCCACGACTGGCTTGCCACTAATATTCCGCTGACCACCATCGTGGACACGACCAGTACAAACACGTCGCCGAAGCTCCACCCGCTCACCAGGTGGTACGCCTTCATCGCCGTTATCACCGCCAGACAGCGTCGTCAAATTCCCCACCACCACGTTGGAAATTGCCATTGGATTTGCTTCGATTGAGCTTTGAAAAGGCGGATTCGAGTTTTATCTTAGAGTGTGGATTACAATATTGGTGTGCGCTGAAATGAATTTAGACGGCGTAAGTGACGGGGGTGGAAGGTGTTAGCTGAAATCGAAATCGGGGGTGGAAGGTGGTGGTAGTCCGGCTGGATGGTTGTGGGGGTGGAAGGTGTTGGAGGTAGGGTGGAAGGTGGTGGTGGTGAGGCTGGCTGGTGAGGCTGGCTGGTGGTGGTGGCGGGGGTGGAAAGTGGTGGTGATGGGACTGGTGGGTGGTAGAGGCAGGGGTGGACGGTGGTGGTGGGGGGGGGGGGGGGGGTAGTGGTGGGGGGGCGGCGGCAACCTGCTGCTGGTTGTGGTTTGAGGGAAAATTTGCCCACACACTTTTAGGTTTTAGGTCAAAGGGCATTTTAGTCATTTTAATTACGGTCAACACCGGAATTGGTGTTTTAGGGTTATATTGGCATTTACTTCAACTAAATAGGGTTGTTTTTGAACTAAAAATTATATGAAGGTTATATTGACATTTACTCAAGTAGGTAAGATTATATCGGTATATATCTCTTGATTTAATCATCGTGTTTGTAACAATCTATCGATTTAGTGATTTTCTGGTGAGGGTGGTGTGGGTAGCAAGCGATGGCAGCTCGGCGGCGGTGGATCGGTGATGAGGGTGGCAAATCGGTGATTTTCTGGTGAGGGTGGCATGTCGGCGGCAGCTTTCGGTGGTAGTGGCAGCGTATTCCGGCGGTGGCGACGGATTCCGGCGGTGGCTCCGGTGGTGGTGGAGGCGGTTCTCAGCGACCGCGGCGGTGCCTGGCAATGGAGCAGCAGTGGAGCTTGGTTGTGTTGGCGGCGGTGGAGATTAGGTTTTTAGAACAGAAATTTAGGTTTGCTACAAGGGTATTTTTGTCATTTCATCTTATGTTTTACCTGAATTTTTTGGGTCAATGCCGGAATAAGTGAGTTTGGTTATATCGGCACAAAGTTTAGGAAAATTAGGGTTATATTGGCACATACATTAAAAACTCAGGGTTATATTGGCACTTTCTGAGATTGCAAGGTCATATTGACACTTTTGACCTAATTTCAGGGTTATAAATGTATTTATCCCAAATTTTTATAAGGCTAGGGGAGCCTATTAATTCCCCCACTCACTACGTTGAGTGTTTTGGATTAAAAAAAAGAATAAAAGCAATATTTAAAAAATATTTCTTTTTAAATTAACATAAAACTCAATATAAAAATATACAGGATGATAGAACATTTAATCTTCTTAATTTAAGTAATCAATTAGAAAAACATGATGTTTAATTAGATCTTTGCACACTCTATGCACAGTTACGACTCATTATCTTTGTAAAAACAAATTCATGCATTTTTAAAGCATCTTTCCACACGATTCCATCCTGATATCTTCAAAACTATCTACCCTTGTAAACCACGTATTAAGTTATACCTGTAATCTTGTACTAGGTTTTACACACGATAAATGATTATATGTTAAAAACGGTTTTATTTTCGTAGAAGAATTTTTTTAATCATTTAATAATTACTGCCTGTCTTAATCTTAAGAATCTCCCACATGTATTTCACCTGTAATTAACCATACTTAGATTTAGTGTTGCAAGCAGCAAGGTACAATTTTGCTCTCCTTTCAAACAATTCAGACCTAATCGTAGGCACGTATGTACTGTATGTTGAATGACTTAGTAATATTGCGAAGGCTCCTTGATGATTAAGATATACTATCTGTATAGCATATGTCTCTGTGTATATATGGGAAGAGTTCAATTCACACCCTTATTTTTACATAAATTTTAACACCAAATCTTAGTCATTCATCAAACATAATCTCATGGTTGAAATTTATTTATATATATATATATATGTGGGGTGGGTTCCGGTGAGAACACTCGCTTAGGTGAGAAAACTCACTTATGTGAGAACAAATCTGAACCATTCAACCTTTCAATTGAATGGCTATGATTAATTTATATGTTGTTGAACCATTCAATCGCGGGTCATTTTGCGGATTATAAGGATGGAATCGGGTCAATTTATTCTTCCAGTTTACAAAACCAAATCTGTTCGACAGTTGCTGCCAATTCATTTTCCTTTCTTCTACATCATCCGCAACCACACCATTCATAACCACCACTGTCACTTCTTCTCTTCCGATTTCTCCCCTAATCCATAGCAACCAGAATATGCGGCCGTGTAGGAAATTGTCACCAGAGAGATCTTCCACTGGGGCAGCGGCTTCGCCGAAGGAAAAGATTTTAGGCAAGCTATCCAACAGGTTATCAGTTACAGGTAACAATGCTTCAACTAATTTTGGTGTCGGATTATTAGCTTTCAGATTTATGATAATTAAGCCTAAGTTTGTTCCATTTTTATCAATTACGATAAGTTGATACATAAATTGTGAGATCTTTTGATGAATCTTCAAACCCATTGTGTGCTTTATGAATTTAATATTAAGCTTAATTTTCTCTGCATTTGAATTTAAAGATATATTCTGGATTTGATTTTGAACCGTGAAAGTTTATTATGTTTGGATTGCAGGTGGCATAACTCGGGGAATTCCAATGCAAAGAAAGAGACAGGAGGTCCAAATGGATTGATCAGGAATGAGGTCAAGATGAAACACGCTTCTAATTGTGGATTGAACATTGCTAACTTTCTATTGATCTTTTTGGTGAGTTTTTCTCAATTTTCAGCAATATATGTTCTTGATAATAGTTTGATCGTTGGCGTAATTCATGTGCATACACAGTGTTTGTTTCTTCAGTGTAAAGGAGATAAAATCTAAGCATACCAAAATAACATATTTCTTCGGCCACCGTCGCTCTCTTCAAACATATTCATTGGAAAATTACTTCAAAATGTTACCACTGAGCCTAAAAAAGTTTAAGGGAGACGGTGTGCATTTTCCAAGGTACTTGTAGTATTCTTCACTTAAACTGATCAAACAAATATAATCTTTGCAGTGAAATCTTGAAAAGCTTAGGCCTCATATTGTAAGCAAGGCGAGTGTGTGATGCTTCAGTTTATGTGTGTAAGTGCTTTAAGGTAAGGTTGTACTCCCTCCATCCCACCAGTTTTGGCCTATTTTTTGTCAACTTTCTCTGACCATGTTTGACCATAAATTTTAAATAGTTTATAGATTCTAATAACATCATGTGAGATATTTTTAGACTCCTATGGTTACGTAGTTTCTAAATATAAAATTTTAATGTACCATGAATATCCGTAATTAAATTTATTGATGGTCAAACATGGTCTGAGAAAGTTGACCAAAAAATAGGTCAAACCAGGTGGGACGGAAGGAGTAGGTTCTTTGAAGTTGCATTGAAGGTGTTTGGACTTTATTTTTTTGGGCTTCAAGAGTGTGATGAAGGTGTTTCAACTTTCAACTTATGTGTGTAGGTGCTTTAAGTTAAAGTTGTAGGTGCTTGAAATTAATTTTGTTGGTGTTTTAAGAATTTCATGCAAGTTTAAGTATTTCTCGTAAGTGCTTCGAGTGCAAAGTGATTTAATATATGTTTATAGGTGTTTTGAAGTTGTATTGAAGGTGCTTCAAGTTTTATTTGTTGGTGTTTCGGGTGTGTGTTGAAGGTGTTTAACCTTATTTGTGTAGGTGCTTAATTTTTTTTGTTATAAGTGCTTCAACATCAGAACGCAACAATACTCAATGATATAACTTCATTTTATAGGTTTTTCGAGGTTCCCCTTGTAATGCTTTATTATTTTCAACATTCAGTCGATTTAGCATTTGTAGAGAGGTATGGATGTAGAAGTGAACATGTTTACACCAATATACGGAACATGTTTACACAAATAGATAATCTCTATTTTAAATCTCTCTCTTCTTGGTTACTTGGCTATCACATTTTATAAAACTTGTGCAAATAGGAGAAATGCTCATGCGTCTCATGAGGTGGATTAAACTTTTTGTTGGTTAGGTAAAACATAATTTTAACCTTGCACCTTTAAGCTAGGGTACGGTTGCCTGAGGCTCTCTATCATGTGTGATCAGCATTGTCTTCCCGACACCCACAAGTCTGGAAATGAGAAGGCATCTCGCTGAGCAAGTGCTGTCATTTCTCCTCTTCTCCCTCCACTGGTCAATGACCTCTTATTTTAGGAGCTTGAAGCTATACTAGTAGATAACTTACTTTATGGTTGTAGGTTCTTTAAGGGTAGTTTAAAGGTGCTTCACTTATAACTTTTAAGTTCTTCAAGTCTGCATCAAAACAGTTTTCTCAAGTGATATGAATAACTTATGCTTGTAATGATTTTTATGCTATAACATAAGCTTGGAGGAGAGCTTGAACTTAAAATTCTTTGTATTTTGAAGTTATATATATTCACTTCAAGTATTAATTGAAGGTGCTTTAATTTATGTTTGTAGGTGCTCAAACTTATTATAGGCACTCAATCACAAATGAGGCTAAAAGGGTTGCAAAACGTAGACAGATAACAATGTTACTTGCTTCCAGAAATGAAATGTTGTGTAGTAGATTGTGATGGAAATGTAGGAAAGAGTTGTGTCTACAAAGGATCAGAATTCGGCCTTTCTTCAAGAAGTTTACTATGCAATTACACACTCAGTTTCAACTTAGAGTATTAAAAACATGCAGTTTTATGCAATAAGAGCTTCCAAAATTTGTGTAGTTTTTGTTCCAGTGAAGAATTTTATTTGATAGTTAACTCTTTACTTAGTCAACAAAATTTTTATAGTGCAATTGATGTTCTCATTATTTATTTATAATAGAAGTGTAAATGTCTGCTACGTTTCTTTTACTAGTGCTACAACCTACAAACAATGAAGTATCTATTTTAGTAAGCGCCGACTGAAGCACTTTTGAGTTATACTCTAGGAATCAAGTTGTTTTTGTAGCGCTCGTAAGAATTAAAAGATGCACCTATAAGTTACATTTGAAGCACTTACAAGCGAGTGTTGAAGTACCTATGAGCTGTATTCTAAACATTAAGTTGTTTTTATAAAAATACTCTGTATAAGTTATTAATGAATCATCTACAAGTTACATTTACAGAACTTACAAGCGATTGTTGAAGCACCTACAAATTGTATTCTAAGCACCGTGTTATCTCAGTAGCACACACAAAGTTGTAAAAAACACTTATAGGTTGCACATAAAGCACTTACAAGAGATTGTTGAAACACCTACAATATGTACTCTAAGACCTACAATGGATGCCATTTTCAAAGAGATTCCTAACCTTCATTCGGAATTAGTTTTAACAATATTCTTCACTACAATGGATTCCTAACTAAACTATCATTGTTTGGATGGTCATTAACTGATCAAACGCCTGAATCTTAACATTTCTTACAAGATGAATGTGAGGGAGTGCAAGGAGCTTAAACCTTATGCCACTAATCTTGAAGAGAACTGGGGAAAGGCGCCGGGAAATTTGAACTTTGATGGTGAATACCTTCTGGTTTATGGATAGCATGATGGAAATGTGTTAATTGGAGTTCAACCCACATTTAGCTATGAAGGAGATCCAACGAGGCTTATTTTTTCAAATCAGCAAGCCCATACCATGGATTTGCAGCTTACTACTCTTTTGTGGAGAAAATATTCCAAGATAATGCAGTGCTTCATTTCGGTACTCATGTGGGCATGAGTGATGCCTGCTTCCCAGATGTTCTCGTTGGAAACATACCAAATGTTTACTGCTATGCTGCAAACAATCCATCCAAAGCCACCATTTCCAAACGCCGTAGCTATGCTAACATTATCAGTTACTCAACTCCTCCAGCTGAGAATGCAGGGCTCTACAAGGGACTTAAGAATCTTATCTGTCTGAAACACGATACTCACACATCAATGACAAGAAAAACAATGTGATCTACTAGTCAGGAAAATAGCGAGAGTTTTTGATATCCTACCTTCATTAGATTCTGGATGGTAATCATCGACGTCGATGAATCTGCAGCCGAAAACATCTACCAGTATTTGGCCTATTGTACTGCAGCAGACGGATTCAAAAATAGTAGATCAGAACTTCATTTGAGCACAACATGAAGGTTACAAGGAAGCTCATTACAACTAGAGACATGCAAGCAACTACATTTAATCGTTGTCTCGTGCTTCTATACACTATTGCAACTGCATCACCAAATAACTCTCACAATGTCAATCCGCGAGTTTATTATAAGATTAGAATTATCATATCAGTTTTGTTTAAGAATCTGATCATATAAGTAAATACATCCTCTAAATTGCAATATCAGGCTTTTTTGACAAAAGAATCCGGTCATATAAGCACATACATCCTCTAAATCGCAATGTCGGATTCCTGTAATGAACGATTTACCCATTTTGACCTATACAATTCCCACCAAATAAAGGATTACTCCCTTTTCCACCTAATAACTTTCCTCCTTAACATAGACTTTGTTCCCAAATACGCGTCGATTTCTAAATTGTATAGAGAAACAACATTAAACTTCCTCACTTAACTTTCTCCAAAACTGCCATACTAGTTTCTTCAAGAAAACTGATTGTAAAATTATCCTTTTGTTACAGCTAAATACAACTATTTGAGGACAAAGGGAGTGAGTATGCAGGCAAGTGAACAGAACGGGATCAAAAGAACAAAGAAGACAAGTACTCCACATGCAAGAATAAATCTTCCATAGCGTCGGCGCCGGTTGAGGTGAGGCGATGGAGAGAGCCCCAAACAGGTTGAAGACACCATGGTCATCTTCCAAACCCACGTCGTGGTTGGAAGCCTCAGCGTCATCCTCTATGACCCCAAACTCTGCAGAATCTTCTATGACCTCAATTATCTACCGCTCTACATCGTCCTCTTGTACAAGTTCTGCAACGGGAGGTCAGAGGCTGGATTCCGGCAGCTCGAAGTTCAGTTGTTGGGGATTCGGTTGGTTGTTTTCTGGAATGTGGTGGTGAGGAGCTTGAATTGTTTGGTCATCGGCGTGCGATGTCGTAGATCGAATTTGCCATTAATTAGTTTATTAATGTTATATTTTCTCCTTAAATGTGGTCCATTAGTTCAATTAAATGAGTGGTTAGGATGTGTTCTCACATAAGTGGATGTTCTCACATAAGTGGATGTTCTCACCTAAAACGGGTGTTCTCACATGATCCCTATTCTATAGGGGAGGGTTCAGGTGAGACCAAGGAGTTATGTGAGACTAAATAGATATGTAAGACAGTATCCAAGCCGTTGAATTTGTTAATCTAACAGCCAAAATTTACTGAAACACTTGTACTAAAATTATAATAAACATAGATATTTATTTGGGTCAACTCATTACGAGGATCTGCCAAATTTGGATACCAACCACAAATTAATGTATGTTGCGTGCCTATGTCAGAGATCAGAGTATATCCCCAACTTTTGTCATTTACTTTGTATGTAATACGTTGTTTCCTTTAATCCCCATGAAAACATAGAATTTTCCCCAACCAAGTTTCCTGTCAACTTCTTATGAATAGATTAATCAAAGTAATTATTTTGTTGTTTCCTAGGATATCTTCGTCTGGAGATATTAATTTATAAGATTAAATTAATATATATAGGATTGACATGTATTAAATTTCTTACGAAAAAATCATAATTGAATTTTCTTGTATCAAATTTCAACCATTAGATCACTTTTATTAAAGGTAAAGATTTGATTTAACATGAGGTTGCTATCTCACACAAGATGGGTGGTCTTATCTTATCTTAGTTTTGTTTGTAGCACCCCAATTTATAAAGTAAGCACATACAAGCTGTATTTGAAACACTGAGATTTTTTATTTAAACTCCTTATAGTTACATTTATTATAAGTTATTTTCGTAATACGTCCAAATTTAGGAAAGTAACTACATGGTATACTTAAAACACCCTCACTTATATTTAAAGCACATTCAAGCTATAAGTTTTCCATGTTCTTATGGAAGTACTTTCAACTATATATTGAAGTACTTACAAGTAATATATCAAGCACCAACGAGTATAGTTCGAAGTACCTACGTCTTATACTAGAAGCACCTTAAAACCATAACTTTTCTAAGTTGTGATTGAAGCACCCATGAATTATATGTCAAACACCTAAAACATGGCTATAACCATCTATAAACATGACAAGAAGCACCAAAAAATTATACATGAAATATAACCATATATAACTTGAAGAACATTCTACCTGAACACATTCCAAGTTATTATTAAGGGTATATTATTAAATAAACTACAAGTATAACTTGAAATACTTATAAATACGTCTTGAAGCATCCGCAATTTATACTTGAAAGTGCCTTCAACTTATACTTGAAACACATTCAAACTATATTTACTATAGGTTGTAATTGAAGAAACTACAAGTTATATTTCAAGCACCTACAAGTTTGGCTGGAAGTACCTACAAAGTTACTTGAAGTACATTCAATTTAAACTTGAAGCACCACCAAATATTAGTTGAAACTCAGCAAACTATACTTTTTTCATGTTCTTGATGAAGTACAAACAAGTTATATTTAAAGAACCTAACTTGAAAATTACAAGCATAATTTGAAACACCTACATCTTATCATTGAAGAACCTTCGACTTATACTTGAAACACCACCAAGTATAACTTGACACTTTCAAACTATAATTTATTTTCAAGTTATTATTTTCCATGAATTTATGTCATTCTGTTTTTAAAGATGAATTTATGTTATTATTAAATATATATATTTTTTGTTATCTTTTCCCTTTCTCAGCTATTATACATTTGTAAAATTTTAATCTATGTCAAATACAAGTGTTCTTATATTTTTTAAGTAACAAGTGTAATTATTATATTAATGAAATAAAAAGCATATATTATATTTTTATTATTAACAATATCAGAAAGTAAAAACACAAAATAATGAATTTAAGTTCTATGACAAATTTTTATAAATAATTACTTTAAATAGTAAGATTATACAAAAATATGAAAAAATAGAAAGAGGATAAAATAGTAAAAAGGAACATAAATTGGAAGAAATTGAATCGAAAAAAATCTCTTAAATATGGAGTGATCAATTTGAAAAAGTGACCTCATTTGTTATGCATTTTGTGAAATATCTGCATGTTTTGATGAAATGTGATAATGAAATAGGAAAGCTTATTTTACAGTATGGAATCTGGAATAATTAATGTTTGGAAGAAGACAAGAACTCGATTTATCTAACTTTACGGGACTATAATTAATTATGACTTCAATGTTTACATGAAATTTATCTATCATATCTTGGCGCTAATTCAAATCCATTTACGGTTTGGATTTGGTCTCACATAACTTGATGATCTCACATAAGATGAGTTGTCTCATATGAACCCAATTATATATATATATATAGGGGTGAAAACACCCTTTTATGTGAGAACACATCCAAACCACACAATCATTTAATCTAATGGCTTTCATTTATTCACGTGAATCCAATTAAATTACACTTCCTTGATCTGATGGCTTCCTTGTACCGATATTAGCTTCAAAGGTAATTGCATTTTACTTTCACACCCTCCGTTACATTAGAAGGGTTATTCTACAAAAACAAATACTGGACTATTCTAATTAATCATGGGAATGATAAATTTATGCTTTTCTATATATATCCAGGCATATTAAATATTGTTTTCTTAATCAACGATTAAGCACTTACAAGGAACAATTGAAACACTTACGAATTGTACTCTAAGCACCAAAACGATAAAAACACTTACGAATTGTACTCTAAGCACCAAACATTATTTATAGAACACCCAACTTATAAAATAAGCACCTACAACTTACATTTGAAGCACTTAGAAGAGTTTTATTGAAGCACTTACACGCATTGATTAAAGTACCTACAAGTTGTACTCCAAGCACCAAATTGTTTTCATAACACACAAAAATTATAAAAGAATGACCTATGGATTACAGTAGAAGCACCTACCCTCTACGATAAATATGATTTTAACACAAAATTATATTTTACGTTAAATATAATTCAAACGCTTTAACTTTCATCAAACACTCAAAGTCCCAACAAATAGAAATTGAAGCACCTTTAACCCAACTTAGAAGCACCTACAATCAAGAGTAGAAGCACCTAGAATTTACTCTCATTATAATTTAAACACAAACTTGCACGACATTCTTAAAACACCAAAAATACCATTTTCAAGCACTTATGCACATAACGCCTTACTTTAAACAAACAAATAATCAAACTTGCCCAAAATTCTCAAAACACCAAAAATACCATTTTAAAGCACCCACACCATTAATTTAAAGCACCTACACACATAACTTGAAGCACCTTCCACCAAAAAAGCCCAACAAATAAAAATTTAAAACACCAAAAAAACCATTTTCAAGCACCTACACCTTTAATTTAAAGCACCTACGCACATAACTTGAAGCACCTAGCTCAATAAAATTTAAAAAAAATAAACAAACCTGCCCGAAATTGAAGCACCAAAAATACCACTTTCAAGCACCCACACCTTTAACTTAAAGCACCTACACACATAACTTGAAGCACCTACGCTTTATGCTTAATAAAATTTGAACAAATTTGCCTGAAATTCTTAAAGCACTGAAAATACTATTTTCAAGCACTCACACCTTTAATTCAAAGCACCTAAACACAAAAATAGAAGCATCTACGTTCAATAAAATTTTAAAAAAGAACAAACTTTCCCAAAATTCCCGATGCACCAAAAATATCATTTTCAAACACCCACACCTTTAATTTAAAGCACTTACACACATAACTTGAAGCACCTACGCTTTATACTTAGTAAAATTTAAACAATTTTGCACGAAATTCTCTAAGCACCAAAAATACAATTTTCAAACGCTCACACTTTTAATTTAAAGCACTTACACACATAAATAGAAGCACATACACTTAATAAATTAATAAAAAACTTTCCCCTCCAAAAAAAAACTTAGAGCAACTACGATCAATAAATTAATAAATCAATTAATAGAAGCACCTCGTAGGTGCTTCAATCGTTCCTTGTAAGTGTTTCCAAAATAATTAGTAGTGCTTCTTTTATATCTTATTTGTGATATGAACAGTCGAGAACAACTTGTTGCTTAAAATATACTCCCTCCGTCCCACTAAAAATGACCTATTTAGTTTTGGACCAAATTTTTAGGAGCTGTGGTGGCCTACATGTTTGGAGGGGTAGGATTAATTGATGAATTTGGACCAAAATTTGGGCAATCTTGAGCCTTCAAATTTTGCCAAATTTGGAAAGAGACAAAACATGTCATTACTAGTGGGACAGACTAAAATAGAAAGTGTGTCATTTTAGTGGGACGGAGGGAGTACCTCGTAAGTGTTTCAACCATTTCTTGTAAATGCTTCAAATGTAATATATAGGTGATTCTTTTGTAATTTAAAAAGTAAGAAGGTTCACGTCATTGAATGCCTTTTGAAGTACAATCAGAGGCAGACGAGACAGATTTAAATGTGAAATTCCAGTGACTCAAACGAATGAAAAGTAACCGTGGAGAGAGATTTAGAAATAAGGCGAAGGAATAAGGTGAAGTAAGTTGACGAGACCGAATATAGTATGTCTTGTCATGTAGTTCATGAAGAATTATATAGAAAAAGAATGGTTGATGGTGCACATTAAATGGATAAATGAAAGCTAGATTAATTGAGCATCTAGATTAATTGATCAGGTAAAAGAAATAAGATGGAAGCAGTTAGATAATTAATTGATCCGGCAAAAGAAGAATAACGAAAACTGTTAGATCCAGATTATTGATGCAGCAAAAGAAGAATAACGGAAGCCGTTAGATTAAATGATTGTATGGTTGAGATGTGCTCTCATATAAGTATGTGTTCTCACATAAATGGGTGTTCTCACCTGAACCCACCCCTATATATATATATTTGCGGGTTACATTCAATCAGGGAATAATGTAAAATGTCAGTATAACACAAAAGCAAGAAAAAAACTTAATGCGTTAATAAGGAACCGGTGACTCCAAACATGATCTTAATTCCTACTCTAATGAAAAACAGGTAAACTAATCACAAAATGCCAAAACCCCACCTTCTATATAGGGACGCTAAGGCCCTCAAAAATTTCAAATTAACTACGTTAGCATTCTCATAATAATCCATTCTTCTTGTTCCAATGGTGGGGAGGCAAATCAGCAAAAACGACCGGACTGTAAACATTACAGGTCCCTCCATAGCTCTGCTGCAAGAAAGATTCAGAAGGCTGGAAAAGATGAAGGAGAAGAGAGAAGAGGAAGAAGAGAAACAACTTATTTTCTCATCGCCATTTTCAGATGATCTGCCAAAGAGAAAGGTTATCATGATCTCCTCCATTAACGCCACTAATTCATCGTCAACGATGATTAAGGATGAGTTGATTCTTCAGACACGACGGCCGCCGCCGCCGTCTTTTCACCACCATCAAGATCCTCTCTCGCTGGGGCTGAACTTGAACACCAAGCATGCAGATTATAGATCGGCTTTGCCTCATCAACCTTGTTTTAATTCCTTATGGTCTTCGGAGAAAAGGGGAGTTAAGAGACCGCAAAAGTTTGATGTTTCCGATGTTGATACTTCACTTCATTTGTAAAATCTGTAGAAGTTTTTTATGCTAATTTGTTGATCGTGTTGTTAGGGTATTTCATATCTGGCAGTATAATATGTTGGGGTTAAGTTATAATTGATTTATATATACTGCACAGTAATCTTGATAAAGCTTTGGTGGAAATATACATGGTTAACAAGGCCCTATCTTGATTTTGAAGAGCTTAATTAATTTGTTTACATTCTTGCAAAAAACTCATCTAAATTAAACAGATATTGCTCTTTAATTAGGTCTCTGAAAATTTGATATGCTTATAATCATTCAAGAACCAGAGCTTCCATTGTTCAGAAATAACAAAATTGTCCCAAGTACTTTGTACTTCAAACAAAATGGACGACTGGTAGAATCTTCCTTGAGGGTCATCACGAGAGTCAACTTCCATATAAAATATCACCCGCCCACATTTACAGCAAAATATATTGTTGTAATGCTGTAAACCTTAGCAGCTTCACTTAAAATGTTTGTAATATGATGAGCAAGTGAACATTCTAGGAAAGTGCACCACATATTTGTTGATTTGATTTATGGTGACGTCTTGGGATCTTCTCCTCTTGTTTATTAGAATCATGTGCTCATATCATAGAACCAATTGATACTATGTGGGGGTGACCCATGATCTTTATACATTCAGTCGTAACTCTGTCAACCATCGATGTGTGACACTAACATTTTCCTATTACCTTTTCGCACGGGCATTTATGCATGCTTATGTGACAAGAGAAGCGATGACCAAATTTCATACACAAATTTGAGTCTAAATAAGGAAATAGTCAAAATAAGAACCTTTGGTCGGTACCGATGAGAATAGAAAGTAAGATCATTTGGCTTGGAAGATGGGAGTATTTAATTTTTA
Organism: Rubia occidens; assembly: GCA_032360425.1. Lineage (NCBI taxonomy): Eukaryota > Viridiplantae > Streptophyta > Magnoliopsida > Gentianales > Rubiaceae > Rubia > Rubia occidens. The sequence goes on from JAUOBV010000011.1 coordinate 7,277,649, forward strand.
TCCTCTTCATTTTGACTACATTTGTGGTCTTCGAAAGACTGTCCACAACCTCAAGCAATCTCCTAGGACTTAATTTAAGCGGTTTAGCTCTTTTCTTTTACGCTTTGGATTTGTGTGCAATTATGCGGATATTTTGTTTATCTATTGATTTATGTTGATGAAATCATTATGAAAGGAAAATATCCTTCTTTTCTTTGACAATTCATTTCTCTTGCTCGTCGCGAATTTACCATCACCGACTTGGGCTTCGGTATTTTTTCGGCTTGGAGGTTGTGCCTACGTCAATGGTTTGTCCTTGCGTCAACCCAGGTATGCTCGTGGTACTCTTTGTCATGCTGGCATTTCTGTTGCAAGTAATAGTTTCCACTCCTTTTGTGACATACTCCCATTTTCTTAGTTCTACATGTGCTTTGTTTGGTAATCTCATGCTTTATCATTATTCACCTTGGTATAATTAAGAAAACACCAGTTTCTCGAAGCTTCCTATTCATATCGCTCGTGGAAAGGAAAGAATTTCATGCACTTACTTTCGGGAAGGGAGGATGGGGGAAATTCTGTTGATTGCATCTTTTTCCTACCCACGTGCTCTCACATTTTCAATGAATCATGTTCTTTAGTATTTGATGATCACTCATCTCGATTTGTCTTATGCTATGAATAAGGCCAGTTAATTTATGTAGGCTCCTATTGATGATAATTTTCATGCAATCACTAGGATTTTTAGTGACGCTATTCATTATAGTTTGACATTCCATTATATTCCTACTGTTATTGGTTACTCTGATACCGATTGAGTTCATTGGTTGAAAATCGTCGTTCTACCTATGTATATGTCATTTTCCTTGGTGGTAATCTTGTTTTCTTTAGTGCCAAGAATTAGCATACATTTTCCCCCTCCAGTTCAGAGTCATCGTATCGTACCATGACTAGCTAACATTGCATCTGAGTAGACTTGAACATCTTCGTATGTCTTCTATTGCGCCTCCTGTTTTGTTGTGCAATAAAAACTTTGCTCAAAATCTAGTTTCACATAAGAGAGCAAAACACATAGTTATTGATTATCATTTTGTTCGTGAGATGGTGACTTCTGAAAAGAACAAGGTCTTTTATGTGTATATTCAACTTGCTGACAATTGTACAATAAATCTCCCCAAACCCAGTTTGAGTTTCTTAGATTCAAACTTTGAGTTTTCAGCAGTCCAATGCTTGCTTAAAGGTAAGAACATAGTAGATAAGGAAAGTCGGTAAGAATATATTCCCTCTATCCCCCAGTTTTGGCATGTTTTTTGGTCAACTTTCTCAAACCATGTTTAACCATAAATTTCAATTAGTATGTAGACTCTAATATCATCATGTGAGATATTGTTAGACTCCTATGTCAAATTTTAAATATCAAATTTTAATGTACCATTAATATCCGTAATTAAAGTTATTGATGGTCACATATGATCTGAGAAAGTTGACAAAAAAACATGTCAAAACTGTCGGGACGGAGGGAGTAGTAGATAAGGAAAGTCAACATTCAAGGGTTTCCTACTCCTTCTAGAAGCTTTGTATATCGTCTATTGTACTCAACTTTATATATAGAGAGATATAGTTTGTGAGAGTTTTACGTTTTATTAGTTTTGGTTATAGTCTCACATTAACTTTGGTGGTCGACAAAACTATTGATTAATATATAAGATTATGGCGGGATCATTATGGATGGTACAAATTTGTTTTATGATAAAAATTCATACTCTAGGTATCAGAGCTCAAAATTACACTACAAATTTTTTTTTCCAGTTGTGACGCTTTTTTGGAGCATCCGTGATACTCAAAAGGCATCACTAAACTTATTAGTGACGCCTTGTGAAGTGCATCTATTCAGCGTGTCACTAAAATTTTGTGACATGTTGAAGTATCATTATTTTTTTGTGACGCTTTAAGATGTAGTTCAATTTAGAAGTGTCACTAAAGTTGTGACATGGATTGATGTAGTAATTCAGTGTAGTGATATGTGCACATGTCACAAAATATTTAGTGACACCTGAAGGTAGAGGAAATATTGTGACATTTCCTTACTTGTCACAAAATATGCGTCACTACTGAACTTTGTTTTTGTAGTGCCATTATAATAGAAAATTTTGGGGTTTCACCCCTCTGCCTCTCCCACTTGCTCACCCAGCACCCCTTGCCACCCCCACCTGCTTCACCGAGTCTCCAACGCTCTAGTGCTCCAGCATCGCAGTGGGGATTTCCAGTGCGGGTGTCTCCAACGCCGCTGCGGGTGTCTTCAGGGCCGCTGCGGGCGTCTCCAGCGCCACCGCCAGCTTCCACCAGCGTCACCGCTAGCCCAATGTATATTTTCTTCTCCCAGATCTCTACATTTTGAATTGATTAATATTTTTGTTCATTTAGCTTTTGGGGTTCAATAATTTGTTTTATCTGTGTTTATTGTTGAAGATGTTTAGATCTGTTTACTTGCTGTGTTTCTTTGGTTCAATGAGGCTGTCAGAAACGAATGGGTTTCCGACAGCTTTTTTATGGCCTACGATTCAAGTACCAAACTTGGAACTACTATCGGGTCTGATTAATGGAGATTTTGGAACCGCTTTTAATCATTTTCCGATCAAAGTTAGGATGCGAGAAGTGAGTTCTCAGGTCCGACGAAACCGCCTTCAATAGGCATGTTCTCTGCTAGTGTAAAAGATATATCCTAAATAAATTTCTTACATGGATAATGATTAATATACAAGGATAATGACTAATATATAAGGTGATATGAATCTCCTTGCGAAGACTCTGGATTGCGGAAAATTGGATCTTTATTTATTTGAGGATCTCGCCCAACTCA